>JAFBJW010000047.1:482627-603959 GCA_016785235.1 Pseudorhombus dupliciocellatus | reverse complement strand
TTCCACTGCTATGACCACACTTACAGAATCCGCACTACAAAGCCATTTCCTTGTCTGTTCTTTGCACTGTTTGGCTGTGAGACGGCGCTGGTGTTTAGTGGAGACGTGCACACATTCTGCTGCGCAGCGGCGCACGTCCTCGCAGCCTATCACATTGAAATATATAAAGTACAATGCTTCTTACCCGTCAGCCGTCCTTCCGCGTATGACGCAAAAGAGTGGGTCGGCTTACGGGGGTTTTTATTGACAGGCTGCGCCCCGCAAAATCAATTAACGTTTTACCTGTGTAATAGCAAGGTGACTGTGCATGACTAGGTCAGATAACATGTATTATAAACCCTGATTTCATTAACTAATGTGTCAATAGCCTTTTGAGTTGTTTAAATTAAGTTTGATGACGTGACCCTCCAAACACCCCTGTGCTGAGTATGGTGTTTGGTACGGTCCAATTATGGGTGTGGTTAGGCACCATTTTTAAGAGGTGCTGCTGAGAGGAGCAGGGGGTCTTTGACTTTTCTCCAGGCCTCAGCACCGTGAGGGACGCATTCATTCATGAGCCAAGTGCTTGGCTTTCACTCTGACTTGACAGTGTTGTCTGTTCTTTTGAAAAGTATTTTTCTATTTTTGTTCCTTTTCTATATGCTTATTGGATTTTTTGGGGCTCATTCACAACATGATTGGTGGAGGATAAATAAAAAAGGCAAAATCTCAGAACCTGACGTCCCTGCTTCATCTGTGTGCCACTTCCCAAGACCCTCGACACTCTACTACATAACATGATGCAACAGGTCCATAAATGCAGGATACAGCCTCTGTGTCTGTGAGCTTCTTTTTTTTTCTGATGTTGGTGCTTTGTGTAGAAATTATACAATGACCTGTTAATGGAAAGGTCTTCCTGGCTAGAGTTGAATAAATGGTAATTCTTACTTAATATTCAAGGTGGTATAGCTGACAAAAAATCTTTATGACAGAGCCTAGTGAAATCTTGTCTCTCTTAAAAAAAAAAAAGAGACTAAAGAGCTTTGGCAGGGCCAAGGAGGAACCAGGGATTTAATATCTTCCCAAAGTTCTAAGACTTCCAGCTCACTTTGGGAAAAACTAAGATGAAAAAAGGTGAAACATAGTGTAGGCACACAGCTGACACCTTGGTGTGTTCTGAAATTTAGGCTTACAGTGGAATGGTAAAACAATCAATGATCAAATTGGACATACACAAAAAATACAAACGTGAGTAATGATACTTATACAGGATTCATTCATCTCAGATCCCAGCAGTCATTGCAGAAGAGGCGGGGCTCACCCCGGACAAGAATCCAGTTCATCACAGGGCTGACAACCGTTCACACCTATGGGCTGTTCTGATCCTCCTTATTGTGAGGCAGCTGTGCTAACTACCGCACCACCGTGCTGCCACTTACACAGTATGTTTGGATTTAAAACAACACACACGCACGTAACATAAAGGTAATTTCAGCAGGCAGGGCAAGAATCTACAGGGGCTGAAAAATATATGTGAGTACTGCCTTCTCTCAGAGGATCTCTCTCTCTCTCACACACACACACACACACACACACACTCACACACACCATCTTTCATGCCTCATCAGTTTACAGAATGCTGAGTGCTGCACACTGCACAGTAATAAAGGATCATTTACAATCATTTATCAACTCTAGCTCTCTCTCTCTGTGTCGCTCTCTGTGGACCAACATGTCTGTGCCTCCCTCCCTCTCTTTCTCACGTTCCACCTCTCTGTTGAGAGGAAAAAACTCTGTGTTTTTTTCCTTTTTGTTTTTTTTTATTATTTATTTTCTGGGGACCCTTTCCCCCCAACATTCTCCCTCCTCCATTTTCCACCTGTCTCACAAGCTCCCTCTCTTTTTAGGTCTAAAAGGAGTTATCTTAATGGAAACATGCAGGACGTTTGTCGAGTGCTAGCCTGCGGCTATGAGCTTATTGGAATGATGCTTCAACAGGGACAAAAAGCTGTGGCCGGCTCTATTTAAATGCACACAAATAATAGGATTTTGAACAAATCAAGGCAGCAATTTTCACCTGAATCGATGGAACCAAGAGCTAAATAGATCACGGCTAAATGGAAAAATGGAGCCAGAAGAAGTGATTGGATGAAATAACCTTGGGTATCTGTTGTTGACATTGTTGTTGACCATGCACAAACATTATTAGAAGACTTATCTGCATTGTCAGAGTGAATATTGGAAGACTCCATCGGACAGTGGGCCTTCATGGGCTAGAAGCCATGACTGGCATCATGGCGTTTAACTTCCTGTCCTGGACTAAGTGCCAAAGACTGCTCCTAATCGTCCAATAAATTGAATTTGTTCTTTTCTTCTAACTCCCGTTTGTTCCGTTTCTGCTGCTTGAAAGTTGTGTGAATTTGCCTTGTGGGAACAGTAGTTACGTACTTTAAAACAAGCACAACAGATTCACCTGCTTGATGAAAAGAAATGCATTGCATGAACGTAAAATAGGCCGAAATAGGCAGACTGGGCTGTATACTTTAAAATGTTGACTCAATGCCACACCTGCTTACTTTACTTCAGCACTCTGGATTTGCACTCGGGCCTGAATGCATGTTTGGGGCACTTATTAAGCATCTGCTTGGCTTTCCTTGACACAGCTGCACACTTTGCTGCACAGCTGGGCTGTATGCTGCCATTTAACATCCCAAGTCACTGAAAGAAACCTCAGCAGGTTGTCAGGTCACCCTAACTTCATGCTTACTGCAGATGAATCATGGCAACAATTCTAGTGCACATAGACTCACAGGCTCTGACACATTGGGGCCCCACATGTTACGACTGACAGTTTTTTTCCTAGAATACTCGAGAGAACTTGTTGACTTTTCTTATGTTGGACTTTTGTCCTATAAATGGACGTAGTGTTATATGTGAATGAAGAGGGCTGAGTACTTCTTGTTGAATTGAATAGCAAGGCTTACTTTTTTGCACTTTAGTGAGTGGATGAATGTTTAAATTTGTTTTAAAGAAATGTTTTGTTTTAATTTTTCAGCATTTTAAAATAAGATACTACGGTGCAGACGTGAACTTTACATTCCTCCTAGTCCTCCTTTTTGAATGTTTGTTTTTCATCAAATTAAACTGAAAGTGCTTATTTATATGTAGGTTTGGCTATAAAAGCTCACCAGGTGGACGAGATGGAGCAGTGAACGTAACGCAAGACTTTATCAAATCAGAAGATTAATAGCTAGAGAGAGACAAGCCACAGTGTCAGTTGATATTGTCTTGTTTATATATTGTAAATGGGAATAAATCACTTATGATTTCCATCCACTAATGTTCCATAATAAACTAAATATGTTTCTGATTAAAATAATTATAGTATTCTGTTCTGCAAAAGAATGAATTCATATTAATTTAGTACTGTGCAAGTACACATACATTATCCTACAGCCTTAATCAGTTTGTGTCAACCCTAAAACAGGAACAAATAATTATTTTATATTATCGGATAACGTGAAAGATGTCGACCGCTACGCCTTAATTTGAATAATCTTAAACCTTGTCGCCATATCAGAGTAATACCACTCTATTTAAATTTATGGCCCCAGCCTTTTACTCTCGCTGTTATCTGCGCGGCTTTGCACATAAAAATTCACGTCCTTTACATTATCAGATGAAGTGAATTTGGCGCGACCTCTCTCAAAGCGAGGCTTCGATTAAAATCATTCCGCACTGTGTAGGCGTAATGGGCAGAGAGATGGATTGAGGAACAGCAAAATACAGTGCTCCATTCACCTTAATTGTTACAGCCATGCATATTAAATACAGAGACGGGAGGGGAAGAAGCGGCGGCGGGAGATGGCTGAGTACACGCTCCATTCCACTTTAATCGCCCTTATGGATAGAGAGGCTTTTAAATACAGACATGATGGGAGGGCGAGAGACACATTGGTAAGATGAGACGGAAAGATGCAAACGATAGGGCCAGAGAGAGACATCGAAAAAGGAGGAGTGGAGGAGAGGAGGAGGAGGAGGTGTGGGGGGGGGTCTCATCCTCTGCAGTGACCTCCACTGGCATATTGCTGATGACAAACTTAATGGAGCCTCATTTCCTCGGCACTGTTCACCTCACTACACCTGTCTGGACCTTCCCCCGCCCCCCTCCTGCTCCTCCTCCTCCTCTTTGTCCGAGCACTATAGTAATTATGTACGCTCGAAGGAGACTGATCATTGTGCCCGCTGACCGTGTCAACATTAATAAAAACTCTCTTCTCCCCTCTCTTCCTCTCCTTCGCCCGAGCATTTTGTTAATACGCAGCGATTACGGCTAAACAATCCAAACGAAGAGGGACGAATCCGCCGCACTTAATTTAGCTTGAGATGAATGTGTGTCGAGAAGAAATGAGCGAGAGAGCTCCGCCGCCACGTGAAGATTTCCAAATCCATCTGAAAGCATAAAACTGAACACAGTCGGCCGGCTGAGAGGCAGACATTAAGTTCAGGGTGAAGCCTGACGCGAACTCTGAGCGGAGAGGCGAAGCTTTAGCTGATGAGAGGGATTGAAGAATGGAATGGAAAAGGTATTCCTGGGCCTGACTACATCACGAGATTATATATTTAGAGCAAATGTTCAATCTGACCTGTCACATTTCTCTAAATGGTTACAAGGATTTTAAACTTTTACAATGGGAGATTGTGGCTAAGGCAGTTGCTTTACACATTTAACATATTTTGACCAGTTTGATTCTCTGTCCTTGACACTGTGCCTCCAGCCCCACATCACTCAACACATGAGTGTTTTTTATCTGCAATATTCTGATTACCATGAGCTGGGGATCATAGCATAGCAAAGTGAGTCAATACCAGCTTTTATATTAGAGTATTATTTTGCACCCATATCATGTATATTCCAATTAAGCTTCTAAAAACCCCAAATATAAAAATAAGGAGGAGGAGGTTTTTCTGGATTTCCAAAGCCTGAGCAGTTCGGAGCTCGCACCGCTTAGATAAGTAAGTAATATTGGCGTGCATCCGGGGGGGAGGTGGCCTTCGCAACCCCCGTGAGTCACCAAAAGGACGTCTAAAGAAAACACTTAAACCTCTCAGCCGAACTAAGGGCAACAACCAGAGAGCTGACATTCCTCTGAGTGGCAGCCATTCCTTCACCCTGGGATCCAAATGTCAACAATTACATCAAAGCAAATGGGCGAAGCGTCTGAAAAGGTCATCACGAGGGTTTTCCTGCTGTCGACAGCTACTGTCGCTGTCGCCGGTCAGAGGAAAGACCGGCAGTGAAACCTCTCAGAGACAGAGACGATTGTGAGGATGAGGAGGATATGGAATCAGTGACAGTCAGTCAGGTAACACCGGTTTAGCGCAGCCAGGCTCTTATCAAGATTAGATACGTGCTCAGTGATGCTGTTCCCACCCTCTGCTTTAAATTCCTGACCACTTAAAGCAGGGCCGGAGCCTCGCCCACCTCGTGGCACTATGGGAAATGTCCCTGAAGTATGAAAATGGATGAGCTCAGTGCGCTGACTAAGACCCAGCGGGAATACAGGGAACGCGGCCGGGTGCTGGTTGAGACACGGCTGCAGACGCTACGGCCCGACACACACTGCAGGCACTCCCATGTACTCCATATTGCCACAAGGGAATCGCAATGTATACAAAGGGTGTATATATAAAGATACAAACTTTAATGTCTATTATGATCAGTATGAGCACTTTGGTCTCCATTAAACTGAACCCCACACAAACAGAGGGAGAACATGCCAACTCTGCAGACCATGAGAGGATGGTTGAAATAAAATGTCATGAAATGCTCCTGATGAAATCTGGAACATTCACAGGAGATGTCTGAGCGCTGAGCACTCTAGTAATTCATCGTGAAGTCTATGGTTTGAATATTCTGGGTCGAAACTATGCTAAATTCACGTGGGAGCTACGATTCGAAGCGTATTCTCTGTTGCCCCGAGCTGTTCTGGATAAAAGTCTCAGCTGAAATGTAAATGTGAAGCGGTTCAGGCCTCTAACAAGCACAAAGCCACCGCTGGTGTGCTGCATAATATGTTTAAGAAGTGAACACTGCAACGCTGAACGTAACTGCTCTGCATGTGTTTTAATGCACTGCACTCATTGCACTTTTGAGACATTAAATGGGCCATGGACCTCACTGAGCCGCTCCTTCAAATGCTTCATGCATTTACAGGTTAATCAACGAAATTTGACGCATCATTAGAATTTGTATTTCAGGATCAACGGGTGACGCTTTGCTTTGGAATTCACTTTATCTACATTTAAATGCATCCAGTGCTCCCCTCAAAGATGAACTGACAAATAATCTGGCATCAAAAGTAAAGTTTTGCTTCACTATGGGAGTAACTTCAGGCAATAGCAGATTTTTTGTAATGCAATCACTTCTGGGGGAAAGAGTGCCACACAGTTATCATCGTCACAGACAAGTGCACGAAAGGGGAAATAAAGTTTTTATTGCCCAATATAACAAAATGTCCTTGATGTATCTGTCGGGGTTGGCAGCACTGTGGATCAATACCAGCGACTCATTCATCACTGGGTCAGGAGCCGCGGGTTTGGGCTTGTGGAAGAGTCAAGCCACTGGAGTCTAAAACGGGGTGTAATTTTCTTTTCAGCGATGATATTTGCTCCTGATAAAAAGCTGGATTTGACTGTGTGTAAAAACCGATGGTGCGTCGTCACTTCCCACTGAATCAAGTCAAAATATACTATTTACATTTTATAAGTTCTCAATTACTATATAACTATATATGTTTTCATGTTTCCCTTAATTAAAACATTGGATGAGGTAAAATATTCAAAATTCTGTCATTCCAGAAAGAAAGTCTAAGTCCGCTTCTTACCTTTGAGTTAATTGGATTTAAACAGGCCTCATGACTAGTGTGGTGAGCTTCACCTTGTCATTTGGCAAAAAAGTTTGAGATTTGAGTATATGCATGAGATAACACATGAACACACATTCAGCATCCTACAGTTGGGCTGGCCGAGTGATGAACCGACTCCCCGCTAGGATCACAGTGTGTGCCTATGTGTGACTGAAAGAGCGTGTGCAGCGCGACTCCTGCCTGTAATTCTGATAAATGGTCTATTCAGCCTGGCACCTCCAGCTCTCTCTCTCTCTCTCTCACACACACACGAGGTTTAATCAGTCGAACACTGTGAGAGTCATTACAGCCGTGGTGATAGCGAAACCAGAAAGACGATTCCCACCCCTCTCCCTCTATTTAATGTAATGGGTGCCATTACAGCCTATGGGCATAGTGCTGCTAACAAGACAGCATTATGCTTTTCTCTGAGGCCATAAAATGCCATCGTGATGCTTTGCACTGGAGAGATGTTTAGTTACATTCACAGTAATGCACAGGCTCCTGTGATCAATTCTTAAAACACCAGCCAAGGTACGCAACAGGTGAAGTCAGCTGAAAAGGAAATGTGGACGTCCTCAGGGTCACGGTGGCTCCAAGCAGCTTTGGTTCCCAGCGTGAGCGCCTCCATTTCCTCACACAGGGTTCTGGGCCCAGCAAATTGGACAATCTACGATGTGCATAATAAATCAGGCTTTTCTCTCACTCAAGTGGCCCGTCAACAACTGTAAAACAAGAAAACATAATTAGAGTTTATCAGCAGATCCCATTGAAGCGTGAAGATATTATGTAAATGCACACTCTCCAGAAAAGTGTCATTTTCATAATTCTTCTCATTTATTTCTAATTCTCCTGCATTGTGGCTCGTGCCATTTATAAACCTAATGTCTTCTTGCTCTCTGTATATCATTCACATTTTCATTCAACACTTCATTTCATGCTTCCGCGGCACTCTGTTCCTCTCGATTTTAACCATATTCTGGGGGCGAAGCCAAAAATAAAACTCTCTTCTCTAGGAACCATTTCAAAGAATAAAACCTCCACGGATAAAAATAAATAAATAAAAACACAGCACAGAGACTAAGTCTATCCTTGGCAGCAGTTTGGAGATGTCCTGTGGTGACCGATGGGAAACGTGCTTTCGCGCTGCAGTGCCATGAGAGGCCACTAGAAAGGCTTGACAGTGACGTGGCCTCCGTCAGTTCTCTGAACATGTCCATGAGCTGGGACTAAAGAGTTTCACAAGAGAGCAGAAGGATCCGCTGAACCCACCACCTCCTGTTTATTGTTTGTGTCATGATTGGTTCATTCTGATATCGCATTGTTTTGTCAAGTCTGTTCTGTTTATTCCTTCACCTCCACCCTGTTCACGACTTTGACGTCAGTCTATATTCATGAGGTGCCTTGCATTGACTATTTATGGTCAAATGTGGGCATGTTAAGGGCAGAATATACACTTTTAATCCTAGACAATGTTTTATAAATGAGGCCCCTGGTCTTTTCAGCCTGATCTTGAATCATTGAAACCTGCTGATACAGAGCAACTTTAAGAGTTTATCGAATATGCATCACACAGGAATTATAGCTGGAGGCTGCTTCTCTAACTTCATTTTTCATGATCCAATCATTATCCTGATTCAAAACCATTTTGCAATTAAGATCATTATACGTCCCGGCAGATGAAATGGATGAAAATTAAAGTGTGGAGGGCGATGTGCTGCAGAGGAGATGTCTTGGGGAGTTTCTCTCCTGCTGGGTTCTGACCGAGCTGTCAGCCCGACACCGGAGCCGGGAATCTCGTCATGTTGCCCTGCCTCAGGCTGTTGGGTGTTGTGCAGCGGTTTGGTCATTTCAGAGGACATCACAGTACGAGTTTACAGCCTGCTGTACTGCTGCGCACGCATTCCTCCGTGTACAATGAAGTGGGTACAAAGCGGCGCAGTGAGTCGAATCATAAAACGTGAACCTCTGCATCAATTCATCCACTTTTGGGGGACATCCCTATTTACAAGAGCTATTTACCTTCTGAGATGAACCTCATTAAACCCCAGGCACTTGTGCAAGTTTCTTTGTTTATTATTCAGCTCACTGACACAGCCGAGATATTGTAGTTTCTCGAGATATCAGTTGTCAAGCTGGATTTTCGTGGAAGTACCTGACATGTCGGCAGGGCTGTCTCACAGAGGACGAGGGCACAGGCTGGTGGAGGAGACATGTTGACATTCTGGGGACTCGCCTTCCTCGGCGTGTCATGGGGAAATGTTAACATGAAGTTAACTTTACAACTACTGCACTAGTAGTTATAAACATCTACCTGCCTACAGCAGTAGATGTGGGTGACACGTATTCACTAAGCATGAGGACAGTTTCAGGGACATTCAGGTTGGGAGGGGCGGGGGGATGGGGAGGATGTACCTTTTTAAATTCTGCTGCAGAAATCTTGTGTTTTTGCTCAGAGCACATCGACCCCTGAACTCATCAGCAAACCCTCTCTGACCTCGTCTTTGTTTGCCTCCTCTACGTGGCCGACGCCTCCATTCCACCTCTAATCTCAATGTTTACCTTTAGACGTGGACAATAAAGGCTTTCCATTCTTTTCATCCTGATTCATTTGTATTAAAATGTTTTCCTGATCTTTATATACAAGCCCACTCACTGGATGTGAAGTGTTGTGCCGTATCCTCAGGACTGACTCCTCTAATTCAGTGGTTCCATTACATTTCATTAACTTGACGTGTTTATCCACAGCCACTTACTATAACTGTTAGGGGTGAACTGGGTTCACTGTGTTGGTCAAGGACACTTCAGCATGCAGATGGGAAAGACTTGGATGGAATCGCTGTCACAGAAATATGAAACAAGTATTTCCTCTCCTGATCAAGCCGAGGGAACCTGCATTCATTTATGCTGCCTGTATACGACTCGTGTGTGACTCGGCGTACTGGCTGAACGTTTTCACTGAGTTCCTCACTGAGCTCCTCTTACCTGACCTTCCCTCCGTAAAGACTCGACCTGCATGTGGTGTCCTGCTCTTGGGTCCGCTCATCCTCTCAGCCATTATAACGTGGAAATGTTTGTGGTTTTACTCCATAGATGCCAAAGGAACTGTCAGTGGAGAGGCTGTCCATCCTCTACCTCCAGCCATGTTAGGTGTCTGACTCTTGAAAGCTCAGAAAATTTGAGTTTATTGATTTTGTGAAAAGCCTCTAATTACCCCACAACCAGCGAATCATTTCACCGATCTACCCATGTATGAGATGTGTTAGCAGCTGGTCAAAGTGCAAGGTTTTTAATAGTGTAGAGCATCCATTTTGTGCCATTGCACAAATCTATTCCGTGTCCTTTGATATATCTGAAGGAGCCGGCAGAATGTGTAAACATGGTGAGCGGTGTAATGAGACGATGCTCTTTAAAAAGTAGAGCCATTGTTTTCCTCGAGCGCCATTTGAAGCCTCATTAATGACAGAAAACACGTTTCCTCTTCATCTCGGTGTGGATGGAGCTCCTCACGTTACAATCACTGAGGACACACGAGCACGGTCGTCAGATAAGAACCAGTGGGCCGTTAAAGTGGAGGTCGGGGAAGTTCAGCCAAAAAGTGACAATGGAGATTGAAAAAAGAGGCAAGAAAAAAAAAGACATATCCGGATTCCTGCCTCATCCTGCATCTCTAACAAGGTGAGACGAAGTGCAAACAAAGCTGGTTCCCACCGGGGCTATCGTGGCCTTGGCGAGGAAATTAAACAAACCCCCCACACCTGTATGCAAGCCACTTTTACAGTCTTTTATATTTCACAGTGAATTGAAACAAAAGGGCCAATAATGATTATGATGATGAGATTATTCCAAGAGCTCCTGCCGCTCAAGGTCAGGGAAAAAGAGCTTTGCCCTTTCTGCGTCACTCTCCAGCAGGTTCAGGCCTCTGGGTTAGAACCATGAAGTGAGTTTAGTTGATCAAAGACAGGTCTGGGCTCCATTGTGTAAAAAGCTGAATAGCATTGTGTTACTGTGGTGAACTAGTTGGCTCTTTCCTCACAGTCATTGTCCAGAGTGCTGGTCCCTGGTTGAGCCGCGGTGCAGGGGCTGTCCAAGGATATAAAGCGAACAATAAAACAATATGAATCTAATGACCTTGCTGGGCAGCCGTTAAAGAAGCAGGTGGTTTGTTGTGTGTGTGGATCCCTCTGGTTTCCTTTTTAAATGAATATTGAGCTATTTTAACAACAGCTCAGAGGACAGTTGCATGTTTTTAAACTGACCTGTGTCAGTTGAATTCAGATGAACATGGTGTCTTGTCATGACCAGGTGGATAGGACAGACTGGCCCTGGAGTGCTGGAGGGTTGGAATGCTAACAGCGCTGGAGAGGCAGCATGACGAAGAGAGACGCTGGACAGACTGGGGAAGACAGTGGACACAGAGCTGGAATCCCTCATATCAGAAAGACAGACATTTAACCAGCTGCTGGACATCATGGACAATTCTACACGGAACACTGACCAGGCAGAGGAGGACACATGCTGTCCCCGTCCCAGTCCCCCTTAACAGACAGACTGAGGAGGTCTGTCACCAGCCGGGACGCAGGACTGTGAAACTCTTTTCAGATGTGGAGAAATAAGCGATTACTGGCCTGTCCCCATCGCTGCCACTGTCTAATTTAGTTCATCTCTAGTTCGTCATCTTCTCTTTGCTTCCATGGTCATCAGTCCTGTAAACCACCACACCAATATCCACTGTAAGACATTGCAGAGTTGGAGGTGGAAATAAAACTCATTTTGGTGTAAAGTATTGCTTCCATTAAAGATATTTTATCTTAACTAATAGCGCCATTAAAAAGCAATATAGCAAATTACACTTGTTTTGTTTTCCATCCCTCTAAACAAAGAGCAGGTGTTTTATTTCACCATGTATCAAGCAAATGCACTGGGTGCCATATTCCCCACAACACTAGGGACTGAACTACACACAGGTCCATTTGTAACATACCCTCCACACAAATTAAATGAGAAAACGGCCCTTATATACTTTGGCTGATAAATGCTCATATTCACATCATGCATGTATCAGGTTTGCATTGTGTGTCCGTCATATCACCGACCTGCTTTTTAATCGTTGCTCCAGGGTCAAATTAAAACGTAAATGACGAGCACGGCTGCTCAACTAACGGGTTACGGCACGGACAATGTGCACGTTTGGCAGCCTTACAGCGGCAGCATTAAAGTGATGAGTTTGTCGGAGCAGAGGGTTAAATACGAGAGATTATGAAAAAAGATTCAAGGCGTTTATTCTGTTGCACCAGCGGCAATCTGAGCTGCTGTTTATAGCAATTTCATGCTGCAGGGGCAAATTAAAACAGAATTAGCATAAACACAATACTGAAAATAACAGCCTAGTGTTTGTGATGGTTCAGCAGATAGGTGCGCGCGTGCACACACACATACACACACACACAGACTTGCAGATATTGACAAAACCCCTGAACATCAGGGGGAAAAAAAGCCAGATCTCCACAAAGCCTCCTCAGCACACACAGGACTGAGCCAGTGATTGGTTAAGAGGTGATAGATTTGCGAGGTCAGAAGGTTCAGCTCTGCTCGCTGACCTCTGTCGCTTGTCGGCTGCTCTCATCTCCGACCTCTGCAGAACTGGGAAAAAAAAAAAAAAAAAAAAATCCTCCAGTGGACAGGATGTATTACGGCCTGTTGGAATAATGGATTTAAAAGTTGAGCTTATGCATGAACAGGTACGTGGACCAAATAAATAGAAACAAGTTGGTTTTTGGCTCAAACCGAATCACATTTAACAAAAGGCAGGTGCCAGTTTAAACAGGCCGGATGAAAAATGCATGAGGTGGTTGTTTTGTTTGCAAATGGAGAAGTCCAAATTTTAGAATAGCTTGGATTGGATTGCCATGGATTTTTTTTTTGATATTGATGACTGCGTAGAAAACAGCCCTTTGTTTTTCTTGAAGGCAGCTTGATTATATAAGAAGGAGAGAGAGCGCATCAGCTGTTCCCACACGTGATGAGTTGGTCCGAGTCGCTGTGGCAGCGGATGCAGAACGCAGGACATAACGTTTCAATTCTGACCATGAATGCTTCTGTCAGCCCTTGTCACTACAAGTTTGCCAATCTTGTCTTTCCAAGTTGACGTCTTCGTGTCCCCCATGTGTGGCTCCTCTTTTATTTTGACGTGTTGGTGTTATTCCAGTTTAATTCCTGTTGTTTCTTGTGCCTTCAACGTCCCCACTCTCTTGCTGTGACAACGTGCTCCTTGTTCCTGACGTGTTAGAACAATGTATGGATGTCAGTGCACGTCTGAAGGTGGTTGAAAGAGCAGAGCTGTGCACGGTGCAGTGGAACTACTTCTCTGAATAAATGAATATAAATTACCGGCAGTTAAAATGTTTACATTTATGTGTTTAAAGAAGAAACAAAGAGCAGCTTAATTCTGTGGTTTGATGACATCATCCTTCAATTCAGAGAGGATGTCATGTTTCATATATGTGTCGTTAACAGCAGTCTGCTCACACAGCCACGAGAAGAACACCAGGACAAAGTGGTCCGCTAATCAGATACATCAATCACTTCCTGTTTCTCCACTTTAGTCCCAGCTTCCCCGGGGTGTGTGCGACATGCTCCGGACTGTTGGGTTAAAATGTCACCTTCATTAAGCTGAAGCTGCAATCAATAGGCAGCCTCTGATGAAGTCCCTCCGCGGCTAATCACACAGCAGAGGCCGGAGCGAGGGAGCAGACACAGGCAGCGATGACGCTTGATCTTACTAAAAAACATTTTTATGCCACAACAGAGATGGAAATTGATTGGAGTAAAATAAGCGTGGCAAGGCAAACAATGGCAGACACACACTGACGGCTAATAAAACGTTAGGATCCGTTTTCTCAGAGCTTAGCCGCAGAAATTCTCAACAAAGCACTTCCTGCCTCACACTGATTTTATTTTGATTAACTTTAATCAAATTGCTCATCAAGTGTGAAATTGAGGCTCAACTTTATCTTGCGTTAACAATGGAACACAGTATGAAAACTATTCAAACAATTCCTTTCAACCCCTTATTGCACAGTGTTGGGATCTGCTACACCTTTCACCATGACGTCTTCAAGCCCAACTTTTACTGAGGGTTTACAATTTCTAATGAAAACTTTAAAACTGGGAGTTTTATTGTATGCATTTTGTCGGCCCTGTACTTGTTGTGTACAGAGTGGATGGATGTGTGTTTTACCGCCCCCTTTCCCCCTCTCTGTGGAATTCATTGGCTGACAGGATGAGTCTTCACATGATCCTATTAGGACACTGTGTGATCTCAGCTGACACAGCAGCTGCCTCGGCTGGAAGCTCTCAGACAGCGCAGAACACCTTCCTGTCAGAGTAATTCACTTTGTCTTGTTACTCATTCTTATTGTAAATACTCCAGTTTGGTCTTTGAAGAAATTCCATTTTAATGTTCAGCATTTCTCCTCCGCATAGCAGGGCTTATGGCGCCTGCAATCATTTATCCTGTGATTATGCTCCATGGAGTGGACAGGAATGGACTATGTCCTTCCATATACCCAGGAACCTCCTGTACTACCCTGTAAATACCTCAGTCAGAACGCAGTAGATCAAAGTAAAGAACCAAGATGGGATTTGTAAGAGAGAGCATCGGATTGCGTTTGTATAAATGTGTTGTGGAACCTGTGCAGGAGGAGGAGCACAAGCAATCAGTGGCTGGCGCTGCCACGTCACGTCGTTTCATTTCATTTATTCTTTGACTTTTCTCCAAACCGTGCAGATTGAGGTGAGGTGAACTGACTCCTGCCCTGGGTACAGTGTTGGGGTGAATGGTTGTATGTTGGCCCTGTGTTGCCCTGGCAACCCATCTCCAGTACAGATAATGGATGCAGGGAGTCATGGATGGATGCAGACTGCTGATGGGTCACACTTCCTCTGGCTGTTTGAGCTTCAGTAAACGTTCTTGGTGGATTACTGTGAAAAATATTCCCAATCTTTTTTTTTTTTTTTTTGTTGGAGCCCATTGCAATGATGCATCATTACAGAAACAAATAACTCGAGGTCAACTTGAAAGGATGCTCAGCCTTTACTCATCTGTGGCAGGGAGAAATGAATAATGCGTCAGAGTGTAGGTCGATCAATGGGATTACAAAGGTTCAGCCATTGTTTGAACCACGCAGCCCATTTGATCAGGAGTGCGTTTCAACCTTTTCATTTAAAATATCACTGTGAAAGCTGGAGAGGCCCCACAATGCAAACCTACTGGAGGGACCGATGATCAAGGGAAGCGAGACATCGTCACAACAAAACAAGAAAAGAACAAAGACAACTGACAAATGGCTGAAAGAGAATTCCTGAGCGATCCGATGAAACATGCTTTAATTTGCTACCCACACAACAACTCGCAGGGAGCACATTACGTATTCAGGAGGCAGCACAGAGGCCTCTGTGAAATTATTCCAAGAAACCATTACTAATTTAATCAGCATTAGAGAGCTTTGTTAAACGGAATAATTGTGTTCACTGTGCGTGAGCTGCGTGGCGGAGCCTCATATTTCTCACCATGTCTCCACCCATATGTCCGGGGACGGAACATGTGACGAGCCATCTGTGGAAGGCCAAGCCGTTAAAGCATCGGCGTGACGACTGTACCCCCGACTGGTCTTCTGGATTCCACAAGTGTGTGCGTGAGAGACAGAGGAAGACAGAGTTGTTGTCGCTGCCTAAAGACGTGGTTGATTTTCTCAGGGTGCGCTGGGTAATCTTGTGGGGGTCAATAAAAAGGCTGCGTGGTGGACGGAATCTGTGCTTTGGTGAGTTTAAACAGCGTTCAGCGCCCTGCCAGCTGGTTAATGATACCCACAATGGGGCGAGCCGGGGTTCTACCTGATTTCCTGCTCTGAAAAATGAGGGTTAAAAGGAAGGAAGCTGCAGCTCAGCCTTGTTTGAACATCTGGATTTAATTTGTCTCCACCGGCCACCTCACTAACTAACTATAAACCAACAGTAAACACTGACACATTAACACCAACAACTCTTACAACAACTTTTCCATCCTCTCTCAGCTCGGTCCCGCTCAGGCATGTTTTATCCCTCGCTCTGATTGCAGAGTGGCTTCAGCTGTACCAGGGGGAGGGGCCGGAAGAGCACACACACACACACACACACGGCCAGGACAGGAGAGGAGAGAGAAAGCTTGTCACGTACTGCTCATTGAATAAACATTAACCATCCCTTAAGACTCGTGGTCAGGCAGGTTACCCTCCACCCTGCGCAGGAGCGGAGCATTGGATAAGGAGTGCATTGAAAATTGGCAGAGACAGGATGACAGAGAACGACTGTCTTCATATTCAGAAAAAAAACAATCCTTCTGGATAATCCTCATTTTAAGGATTTGTTGTTTTTGTGTAAATTCACAAGCTTTGACATCAGCAAATGCCCCATGTGACTCTTCGTCACTTTGAATTTTGTTCCCTGTCTTGTAAAGATCCAAACATCTGTCCAGCTGCTCAGGTGTGGGGGAGCCTGGGCAGGAATTATTCATGAGAGTTAGTATCCAAGTCATACGTGTTTGTGAGGCGAGTTCAATAAATACAACGTGGCAGGGGAGAGCTTCTGCTCCGATGCATCTCTGTCAAGCCTGGCTCTTTTTTTCCAAGTGCGCTGGACATTAATGAAGAGACCATCAATGGCTTTCCTCTCAAAGTGATAAACAGAGTTTCCCCTGTGGCCGAGGATTGTTTGTATCACATCAGTAATAATTATTTCATCGTTAGGTATTCGCGCTGGTCAAATGAATGAGCGTCTCTCAGGTTCAAGCTGCAGTGTTGTCAGACACCTGTCCTTGAACCAGCTATTGATTGACTGGCTCGTCCCAGGGGCGCCGCTCTGCAGCCCGTCCTGCATAACACAGTGTGTGAACGGCCCTGCTGCTGCTGTAATGACTTCATTTTATTCAGGAGCAAAGGCTGGATTTATCTTGACTTTGATTGTGTAACGCTTCTTCAGGAGTCACTTCACACTGCATGCGATTAACCAGCACTTAGTTTGGCATCAGCAAGAAATACACTTGATTTATTTATTTATTTATTTGAATGTAGTGAGAAATTTAAATTCATTAATCGGTAAATATGTTTTGCATTTTTATAATCGGTCATTTTATCCTGCTCTAAGGTCTGGACCTTCTTCCAGTGAAGTGCCTTGAGATAAGTGTGTTATGATTTGGCACTTGACAAATAAAACTGATTTGAACTGACCTGAAATCTGTGTTGGTCATCTCTGAGATCTTCTCTTTAGGTCTTTCCTCCCAGCCGCTTCATCATTCCTGTGCAGCAACCTCAATCCTGATGACCTCAGCAGTTTTCTACTCCTCCTCCTCCTGTGTGTGTGTGTGTGTGTGTGCGCGTGCTCCTGTTGTCTCCTACACATTAATAACAGCTCTTTGGCCCCAAACAGAAGCCAAGCGCTCAGAGTAGAGCTATCATTGGCAACATTGCCTCTCGTGCCCCCCCCACTCACTTTCCCGTGCTATAGGTCACCAACCCACATGCCTCTCAGTGGCTGACTGCAGGACGACCACGTCACAGGTGAAGGACACGCGTCTGTCCCACAGATGTATCCATGAATGTAAACACAATATTGGATTATTTTAATGAGACTCGATGAAGAGACTTTGTCAGACAAGGTTATTATTATATTATTCTAATCCACTTAGCTCGAAGCAGCGTTCACTTTTTACAGCCTCGACTGACGGCTCTCTGTTCCCAAAGTCCTTCTTTCCGCAGCGTAATATCCCAAACTAATCCAGGAAGGCTTTTGCGGCGCAACCTTGAAGTGCGTTTAAACGCTGACCTATTTACAACAGAGAAGTGGATCGTGCCACTGAGGATGTGATTTGTGAAGCACTGAGTGTTTTCCGGCAGTTCTCCCGCTGTGAGACCAACACCAGTGGAATCTCTTAGAGTAAGTGCAGCCAATCCAAACCTGACACAGTCACCTTTCAAGTCTGCAGATGGTTTCATGCAAGAAAGACATCGGCGTTCGGTGTCTTAGTTCGCTATAAAGGTGGACTAAAAAGACACAGACACTTTGTCTGCTGATGCTACATGCTATCTACTCACTCTCTCACTCATCTTCAGCCGCTTGTCCATCACTGGGTCGCGGGGGCTGGAACAGAAAGCCTCCAGAAGAGGCAGAGTGGCTGGGGTGAGGCAGCTAGACAATGAGTGAGACCCAACCTGCATCACCTGGTCACTGATCTACCGGCAAATCAATGAGAGCTCACAGTTTTGACTTTGATTGTGTTGTTGGACCGGATGGTTTCAATCTGTCGCAGGATCGTCTCATTCACTCTCGGTCCCTGTAAATGGCCGCAGGGACATTTGCGACACAGGGTTCGCTCGGATTTCCTTGAAGAAAACAAGCCAGTGTCTTCTGTTAAGAAGATCTAATATTAGTTATGCGTGCACATTCTGCCCTGGAGCTTGTGTGTCCCTTGCTGCAAAGCGTGTGCACGTGTGCACGGGCAAGACAGAGGTAGCGGTGGGGGGGAAAGAAAACTAAAAGAACAACAGTGACTCACTCGTTTTTAAATGTCACAGGGTTCACTGAGGTTAATGCATTGTCACATTTTATTTCATTTATTTATGAAATTAAGGCTTTTCTGCCCTTAAGACCAATAAGCGGCCATTGGGGCAGTCGCCTGATAATCACAGCGTCCACGCACATATTGCACGTTTCTGTTAAATGTCACATGTGGCTGTGAGGTCAAGGCAATTTCACACGACTCAGATGACCTTCCACTTACTCATAATTATGTGAAGTGTACGCACATAAAATAAAGCAGTATTTTATATACCTGTCATTGGATATTTAACATAGTAAACACGGCAGACATTAAAGTGGAATATTTAAAGATTATTCCCTTGAAAAACAAAACAAAACTGACGGCCATACATGAAGACATTTGAAATCTGTTGCTCAACTTTCACTAAGTGAAAATAGGATTTAGCCAGATTAATTTTGTGGATTTGAATGATTGGCAGAAGCCCAATGTCTAAAAGCCAAAACCAACACAAACATGCATTGCAGTTTTTTTTTTTCTTTCAAACCAGAAAAGATTACAAATGCACAAAAAGTGTTTAGCTCACTCATTTCATCATTGTGTATTTTATTTAAGTGTCTTTGATCCTGAAATCATTGTTCATTAATGGTAACTTTGTATTTCAAGACATTTTTTTTTTCCCAATAGTTGATTAAAATGGAGTTGTGTGTTTATCCATTATCCAAAAAATGTCATTACTAAGAAATCCTGATTGTTGGGGGTCCTTCTCTCAGGGTAATGTTTGCCTGAAAATAAAGCTGTGATCAAGCTGTGGGAGCGAAGCACCGTGAAGTTGTTTTACATGATGTTGTTTTCCTCATCGGCAGCAGTGAGAAATATAATGGGAAGCAATATTCATGTGTATTCAGTTGAATGGGGCACCGGGGAGTCATTATTGGAAAGCCCTGACACTGAGGACAAATGGAAAATCCATGTTTATGTGATTTTATTCAATTATGTAGAGAACAACTCGGACATTCTCATGGTTCGGTTGGTTCTTCATCAAGTCACCAGTAGCACCTGTGCAGAGTTTGTCCTCGTCCTTTGTTTGGTTCTGTTTATGAAATGTCTTTATTTTGGACATTGAGACATCCTGACACAACGCGATGAAATCAAAACCATACAGGCCTTAAAGGGGAGGTGGCAATGGAGCGCTAGCATAAAGGCAATGAGTGATTAGAAGTGGGAGGATGAGGAGAT
The DNA here is from genome assembly GCA_016785235.1 of Pseudorhombus dupliciocellatus. Taxonomy (NCBI): domain Eukaryota; kingdom Metazoa; phylum Chordata; class Actinopteri; order Pleuronectiformes; family Paralichthyidae; genus Pseudorhombus; species Pseudorhombus dupliciocellatus. Next base: position 584,261 of record JAFBJW010000047.1, on the reverse strand, counting down.
ATGGAGGCTATGCTCATATCTCTGAGCCTCCCACACGTTTCTTGAGCAGGAATATTAAGTCAGGATTAAAATGATAATGCCTCCCTCTTTCCCACCAGAGACTTCTTAATGACCCGCCTCTGTGTCTCGGTCTCTCTTGCTGTCTGTCTCTGTGTTAATCCCTTTACGTCTCCTCCCTTATTGCCCACTCATTCTCCCTCATTTACTTCTGATTAAAATGTGTTCACTGATCCTCCTTTCCTCATTCATACCTTTTTCCCCTCAGTCTACTCTCTACAACCTGTTCTCTGATCATTGTCCCTCGATGTGTTTTTTTTTTTTTTTTTTGTCCTCCTGGATGTAGAAGCATTGCCAAACTTTTAAAAACCTCACTGGGAATGCCCAAGTGTGAACTCCCTTTCTGGGGAAGCCTGGTTCGTTTCCATCGCTGGTTAGACTACAGAGCATCACATAATGCCCAAATCTTCAAGGAAAACACCCACGAGCTGTCATAAGCCCCTCGTATCTCCACTTGTGTCCAACTGCACTCCTCTCCAGTTCCACCCGCAGCTGAAGCCTGCAGACTTTTTACATTTCAAGCTTTTTTTCTGGCTCTTCTATTCCAGAAGTCCATGTCCATTTGCTTTCTGCTTGTTTCCCAGTGTGTTACGGAGCCATCTGTTGAGCGGCTGTCATTGTTGTCATATTTGTTTATTGGTCATGCCATTTACAGCTTGAGACGGATGAGGGTTTTTTTTTTTTTCTTGTTCCCCTTGTTTTTGCTCTGTTGTTGTTGTTCTTTTGGTAGCGCTCCAAACCGGCATTGACCTTTGTAAGGGGATAAATCCACTAAATCGCTCAGTCGGCCATAAAGAGCTTTTTATTTACCGCACACTGTCTCCTGGCATTTTCTACCCATGCTCTCTGTGTCCAACCCTCCCATGATCCTCCCCCTCACTCTCTCATTCATTCTCTCTCTCCTCTGCCTCCTGTTTACTCTCACACACTTCAAATCTCACCTCATCCTTGACAACTCTCAATTTTGTTCACCTATTTCTTCAATCTCCTCCTTTAGCGGCCTTTTCCTTTTCCTTCTGTGAAGGAAAAAGCTTTGTGCTGTGTGTCTCCATGAGATTTAATTACCAATCCTCTAGATGGGGGAGTTAGCACGCAGAGCCAAATTTATCACACACCCCCCCCACACGCAAAATGGCCATTCACAAGTATAAAAAGGCTTTCACAGATTCACATGGCAGAGCTGACTTGAATTTCTACATTTGAGCATAGTTAGCTGGCTAGACATCAGCTCAGACACAGGGCACAAAACTATAAAACTGAAACACACTGGAGGTAACAAAGCCAGAATCAGGTCTGCTGGACTTTGCCTCATGGTCATACATATTTTTTTTTATACATTCACCCTGGCCTTCTCTTCTGTATCATGCAATCTATGAAGAGAATAATGGTTGAGACAGCACCACTTCACCACGCAGCAATGTCAATGCCTGTCTGACCAAACTGGTTCAGTTTCTCTCTTTGTGGTGATTCTATGGGTTTTTTAAAATTACTTTTCAATTTACTGTAAACTTTGTCTCACAGATAAGCCTGATGTTTGCTCGCTAATCATGGGTCCTGTTTTGCACAGGCCCCAGTTTTGTAAACACAAATATAATTATTATGTTTCAAAATGTGTAATTGCACATGTGAAGGTGTGTAATATGATTGGATCTCAAATGTGGAACATTACACACATGCTGTGATAGTTCTAAGTAATAGATCATTACATAGAGTCACAATTTTATCTTTAATTCAGCTGGTTGTTGCACAGTTGCTCTATAAGGTGTAATTGTATACATTTCAGCACTTGCAGAGATGTAAGATGTTCATTTAGGGGCTACATTGGCTTCAAACACAACAAGACTCTACTATCTTGTTGTAATCAATACAATCACAATTTGTACTAATGATAATTGCAAAGTAGCTCAATTAACTCAAACACGGGTTAATGACACCAGTACTGTGACCGGCCGCATTAACATTCAAAATGAATGATTATAGGTTGATTACACGCTGATGAGAAGATGACAGTATTTTCTGATCCACCATGATAATCCAAAATGTTTCTTCTCTTTTAAACTGAAGGTGTTCTGTGCAAAGCCTCTGTCACGTTTACAGAAAATGCATTTCTGATGTGATGTGGTGACAGACATTTCCTCAATATCGTTTCAGGACAAACGCTTAGTTTATATTCCTGTCTGTTCTTCTTCTGCACTCTTCTCTGATTCTTTTCTAACAAAGAGAAGCCCCACTGTGACCTCCCAGGTGTTGTCCAGGGGTTGGAGGAAGGAGAACAAAAGAAGTGTGTTTTCAGGACCAAGGACAGCGACACAGAGACTGGTATGGGAGTGTTCTTTATTAATGACAAACTAAATAATGGTGACGGGAACAGAAGACGCTGGTCAAGATACGCACCGGGGAGGGGACGATCCCCAGACAAAAACACAACACAAAGCGCCACCGCACTGGGGGGAAATAAAAACCAACGAAAGTGAGTTCTTCTCCACCCGAGAAGAGTCTTCTCAGAGTCTCCTCTCCTGTTTCACTGGATTGGCTGATTAGGAGAGTGAAAACAGCCGTGGGGCAGGGGAGGGGCGAACACCTGGAAGAGGACAGCGGGGAGAGGGACACACCCACACCATGAACCATATAAATACAGTACATTGGATCTCCTTTGTCAGTGGGTGACAATGATCAAAGGTCAGAATAGAACAGTATCAAAGTCAGATATAACGACACAGAGATAGAAAAGCTCAAAGGTACACAGCACATACTGTAAGTATTGTGCTTCTGTAGTAGTCTGTGCTTTTTACATTTGTAGTCTGACAGAATTCCTACATGCCCTCAGATAAATGGAGCATAATGCTGCTCCTGTGTCTTCTGAGCTGGAGAGGAAACAGAATAAGGCAAAGGATGTTCATCCTTTGAGGAACTGTGTCGAAAAATCATTTCAGGAAGTTCTCCCTGTCAGACATGAGCTGAGACTGATGTCTGGAATATCAAGAGATGGGAGCTCTCCAGCCCGTTCCTCCACCGCGCCTCGTGGATACGGTCCGATCCTCCCAACACACAAACAAGCGCAGACGGAACCATAACCTTGGCAGAGGTCACACAATATGTTTTGGGTTGGAATCACAACCACTTGGTGATGTTAGATGACTTCAAAGATTGCAAGTCTGATTGGCTGTGTGAGTTTGTACATATCACATGAGTACAATGACTCCTCCTACCAATCTTGGAGGTTTTAGGGGGTAGAATTGGATACCATTGGTGAAGGAATCGCTTACATGGACGACAGCTCTTTTCTCTTTGCTTGGCTCTTATCGACGAGCCGTTCAAAAGACCAGAGGAAGCACAGAACATCCTCTGGGTCTTAAAGGTGTGAGATGACAATGTCTCTACTTCAGTCTCCCAAATCAAAAAAGATGGCTCTGAAAAAAAGGTGTTGCTTAAATAAAGAGTGTTCTTTTTAGAGTCCCTGGGGAAGTGAGACTCCAAATGTGGAATCTGACTGTAGATTTAAAAAGAGTAATGATCCTTTAACTGCCTGGCTTTTACAGTCCATACCGTGCACACAGTAATAACAAGTTAAATTGCCAGAGGATAACCTTAATGAACCTTGCTGCGCGCTCACTCATAATGCATTTCGAGTATCAAAGACAAATGAACACAGCTGTAAGAAACCTTCAGTTGGCTCTCTGTTGTAAAGAAAAATAATCACGATTATGACAGACATGCCCCCACCACTCTTTAAAAGTGAATTACTAATTTACTTCTGATAACTGCATGATAACTTCAACATAAAAAGACAAAGTCAAATCGGTCTCTTTTTTAATTGCTGTGTTACGATTGAGACACAGATGGAGCCTCTGCCTGGGTCACTATCGAACGCTTCTTATCTGCAGTCTCGCCCAGTCCACTCCTTGGCCGCTCTACTCGCCTCCACGGAGCATTCGCGCCCTGGAAAGTCTGTTTTACTTGGTCCGTTCCTGCAGTTTCCTCGTGGCTCCGTCGCAGGTTTATGTGCAGTCAAACTGTTTTATTGAAGGTTCACCCTAAAGTCAAACGGCCTCAAACGGGGGCACTTCACACTTTGTACCTTCTCCGTGGAATGGCAGGGGATCATTATGGTATGCTTCTTTAGTGCAGAATCAGCTGTCAAAATGTTTGCCCTTGGTCTTCTTGTTATAGGCTGGATTTTATTTTATTTTTTATTTTGGAATTTCAGAAATAGAAAAGGGCCATGATCCACAAATATGAGAAAAGGATTTAGGTTACTCCTCAGAACACGCTGGACAGTGGGTTTTGTTGGAGATGTCAGGACGTAAAGAGCAAGGTGCTCTCACCTGGCCGGGGACAGAATGTGCCTGCAGGCCCCTTACACTAATACGCTGTGTTTATATTATAGGTGATCTTATAGGAATGACGCTGCACTTGTTTAAATACTACATAGTACTCATACTGGATAATCATTTTATTTTCAAGCAGACTTCCCTTCCTGTTTATGCAGCTTTATGATCAGCTTGAGAGACAGATGTCAGATCAGTGGGTAGTTTGTGTCGGCATCAGGGTGAGGCATGACCTTTATGGCTTCCTGTACCCCATGCAGTGTGTGTGTGTGTGTGTGTCAGTGACCCTGCAGTGAACTGGGTTATGCTCCTTTGTTTCCAGCATCACCACACTACAACTTTGTTCCCCCCCCGTCTCACTGAGTCTAAAAACAGAGTGAGACCTTAAAACACCTCATATTCTTGTTTTGACCTCATAACCTTAGTTTGATCCCAGTGTGCTCAAAACAGCACGTGAGAGGATATGACCGGTGTTGAGCGGCAAACACGTCTCAGTGTAGATGCACAGCGGCCGTAGGTGCATGTGGTTTGCACATTTGACTGAGCTGCTTGAGTCTGAGAGCCAGGTGAGGAGAGGAGGGAGAACAGTGGCAGCTGAACACAGAGGAAGGGGATTAGCTGGAGAATGAGGATCCATTTGAAAGCAAGGCTGAGAAAGAGTCAGAGAGTGGCAAGGAAACCGCAGGCAAGAAGAGAGAGAGAATGCTTGGGATAGAGTGAGATAGACTGAAGGGAGAGGATGAGAGAGGACAAAAAAAAGCAATTCAACACAAACATTACAGAGCCAGAGGAAGAAAGGGGAAGATAAAGCAAGGTAAAACGAAGAAGAAGTGAGAGTGAGAAGAAGAGAGGGAGGCTCCCATACTGTTAAGCACAGCAGAGTGGGAAATGGGATTTTTGTCATATTGCAGCCAATTGCTGCACGGTGCCGGCTCACAGAGGATAGACGCTGCCTCCTCCTGACATGCAGAGCCTTTCTGAAACGAGTGTGGGACCCAGAGCTGCTCTGTTGCAAAGTCAAAACGGCCGCTCACATCACTTGAGATAAATTGCTTCCCGAGATGGTCTCACACGGACGTGGGCTGGCTCCTGAGGGGTGATCTGGCCCCAGTATAACACAGCGAGATAAAAACATGGCCGTGCGTTAACACTTGATATGCTGTGCATGGACTACATGGGGCACTCTCACCCCCTGACCTTCAGTGAGGTCCAAGCGAAGGTAAATGGACGACCGACCGCTGACTGAGCGCTGTTCTCAGGCTGGATTCAACCAGTGTTCAGTTTATTTGCAGAGAGAAAACAGTTTATAGGTTCCGATGTATTAAAACATCATCTGTTTATTTTACACACGGTCTGTGTCCAGTGTTATTGCAGCAAACATAGCTGCTGACGGTGTAATAAATGATCAAAAAAAAAATGCAGATCAGTGGAAATTGAATCCGATCATGGATTGTTTTCATCCTCAGGAGCAGGCAGCTCTTGCTTTGGAAAAAAAGGAGCATTTCAGGCTGGAGCTGTGAAACTGCCATTAAGATTAAATGAGCCCTGAAAGGGAATATAAGACAGTGCAATAAAGAAAGCAGAGCAGCTGGTCTGTATTTATATAGATGGTAAACACTTTACAGTACAGTGTTTGCCATTAACACACATATTCATCAGCACTTTTCTGTGTGGCACAGCTGACAGGGGAGGCTTGGGGTCCAGTGTCCTGCCCAAGGACACTCCAGACTGGGACTGGACCAGCGACCTTTCTACATTTTCTAGGAAGCACACACACACACACACACGCACACACACTTTAATCAAGACTCCAAAAACGATCAAACACTACAACTGCATTATGTTCTGTCGATGTCTTTTCATCATCTCATTACTGTGTCATCTGTCTGTACCTACGATTGCTGAAGGAGGTGCCAGTGGAGGTATTACACCCACCTTCCCACCTCTCTCTCTCTCCTATATCATCTTTCACCGAGTGCTCTGTTTGGGGGCAGAGTGTCTGGTGAACGTTAATAATTTACACCACGGAGCAAAAACGCTGCCTCTTCATAGACAGACTGCAGACGGCCGCACGCACATGGTGGGAGATACGGTGATGCATCGTGGCTGTCAGACAGACACGTCAGTCTGTCAGCGTCTTGAAAGGCTTCAGCTTTGTCACAGTGGCAATCCAAAACGGAGCTGGGAGGTTTTGGAAATCAAGGGACGTATATGGGATTGGTAGAAAGACAGGTGTGTGTTCACACCCAATGCAAACCATGAAGAGATGTGTTGTTTTCAAGTTCTTAAATTAGAGTTTGGCTGCTTCTCTAATGGTTTGGTTGGATTACAGAGGTACTGTATTACAATGGTAAACTTTGGAATATGTTTTGTTCATGGTTGATGTCCGACGTGGGAGATTGGGGTTTAATTGTTTTGCTTAAGGGCATTAAATAAAGAGATAAGCTCAACAGGAGCAGTGATGCTACCGTGAAAATAATGTGACTGCAGTTAATGATCAATTAAAATGATAGAACACTTAATGATGTCATTATCACAGGTGCAGCAGGTGGAAATGGACGCACGTCTCTTCCCATCGATCAGTGCGTTAGCGCTGCCTAATGAATTACCAAATCAAAGCAAGCTTTTCGTGCTCTCGCTGCTCATTTGACATTTTTAATAAGCGACAAACAAGCGCAGCAAAGAAATGATTGACTTTCCAGACGAGACCATGAGAATATAACAGGAGCAGGAAGGAGCTGACGCCATTGTCCCTCTTGGACTTCGATTCCTGAAATGATTGTGGTGGAAGTGAGGCTTGGTCAATTTCACCCAGAACATAAATGTCTAACAGAGGAACCAAGCTGTGAAAATCCTATAAAAACACTTAGACTGTACTATGTCCGGTAGAGTCCAGATGTGACTTGTGGCTATGCTAGAGTTAGGGTAGTCATTAATCCCCCATGGTTAAGGTTGGAGACCAGGTCTTGGTTTGAGTTTCCACAACAAATGGAAGTCAAGTGAGGGTCTAAAGCAGAATGCTTCACTGTGTGTGCACTGATATGTGGGTGAACACTGGTTACGACATTTGGCTCAAAGGAATTAATAATTATCATTTCTAACGGGGGTTAAAGACTGTGTTTTTCTGCGTTGGAATTGGTTTTATTTTTAGTCGTTTTCATGCTCTCATTCAGACGCACTTCACACATAAAGGAGTGAGGTAAAGTGCGTCAGAGTGCTGCTGAGCAACTAAAGGATGCAAAGCGTGTCATTGACGTTACACAGACATTGTAAAAAGTGGACCTGCAATGGAGGCAGAAGGTCTGCATATGAGGTCTGTCAAACTTCCAGCCACCTCTGTTTTGCATTTTCAACTTTCTCATCAAGTGGAGAAAAGGAAAAGACACCTTGCAAGAAAAAAAAATGAATTAATGAATGCGTGACCCTCTCGTTTAAATACCTCACACCATGCCTGTTGTTTTGCAGAACACACATATAATACTGTTAAATCACGCTGTCCAATCGTTTAGTTTTTGTTATTGCTGCAGCGTTTGCTCTCGTGCTCATGAGGAGAAATCACTTGCCCAGCTGCTAGTTTATTCGATTAGCTGTCTGAACATTACTCCCCCCCCCCTCGAGTTGAATTACTTTCATATTGAGTGAACGCTGCAGAAGTCACTCCATCTCGCACATTGACTCATGAGCACTTTTCTGTTGCTATTTCCCTCAAATGAACATTTCTCTCGTCGCCCATTAGTTGCGACTGAGGCTACAATTAATGGCCGAGGATGCATCGCGTGCACCGAGGGGTGAACTCATCGAACCGCGGTCATTTTCACACGACTGACAAACAGCGAGATAACAGAGAAAAAAGATTTTGTTCAAAGTGCAGTGATGGAGCATCTCGGATAAAACTCTCAAAAGGAGGCATCCATCCTGAGGCAGCTGGGTACTGTGGCAGAAACCACTTTGCACAGTCACCGCTTCTTCCCTGCTTCAAACCGAACTGACCTCAGACCAGACTAATGCAGTGAGGGGAAGGGACGGAGCCTTGATGTGTCTTGTAAATCAAGTTCCAAGAAGATGCAAAACAGCATCAAAGAGACCTTGGATGACGACTGTACGTAAGCAAAAGGAATTCAAGGAGTACACAGTGCCAGCCAATAAGCCTTCACTAATACGTTTCTTTTCAAATATGCCTATTTTTAAAGAAGATATAGTCATTTAATGTCTGTCCTTGTACTACATTCTTCACAATGCCGAGGGAATGGATGAAATATTGTGAAAGGCGAATAATCTAGATCAATATAAATATGTAATCAAGCTTAATAACATCATTCAAGTTATTGTAAGTCATGCGGAACCGCTGAGTTCTCTCTGTTTCCCAGTCATTATCTGCCATTATCTTTGCTTGACTGCTCAAATGCTAAATGGACTGTATTTATTCAACATCTTTTCCAGTGTTATCGAACAATATGAGAGCTGCTCAAAGAAAGTTCCCCCTTGGATTGACGATGGATTCCCGATTCTGAAAGTGAGACAGCGTTCATAAAACCCTCAAAGGTGAGCATGTTTTAACCGAAAGAAGAAGAAGAATTTTGCCGCGGCGCTCTGAGGTGCAGAGAACTGAAGATTGGCCATCGGTCAGAAAGGAGCGGCACTACAGCCATCATAACATGGGCTGGGTGACAGAAGTGACCCGACCCATCCGCTGTGCCAACAACAGTGATTGACAGAGCAAAACAGAAAAGCCTGTAATCAGCACTGTGACATAAACGTGCCACTAAAAGACCAGGGGAAGCCTTGCAGGCACATCTGGTGGCGATCGCAGCGGGCTGATTAAACCGGAGCAGCGCGACTGGAAAAGGTTGAGAATCACTGAACTAGAGTCCAACATCTATCACACTCGCTCCCTCTGGATCCTGATAATGACAACTGAGACGAGCAACTCGCACCGATCTAGCAGAGGCCTGTGTTGCTGTCAAGCAGTGTGTGTGTGTGTGTTCACACTGTATGTGTGTGTGTGTGCAGTGGACGCACACACATGGCTGCATGTGCACAGACAGATAGAACTTGATGCTTCAGTGAGCTTAGAAGAAGAGGGCTGATTAAAGAGAGCAGGTGAGTGTGTGGGAGAAAAGGACCGGGAAGCGGGAAGGCTTCGTCTCATCAGTGATTGGGTGCGTCATGGACACCTCACGCTGTAACAGTGAAAGGGCTGGGGCTAATCAATACACACACACACACTCAGGCTGTTATCAGTGTGGCCATGGCGGCCCAGCAATTACAGATTGATTCTCTATCTTCCTCCTTCCTTCTTCTTTAAAACTCTGATCAGCCTTTTTCCCTCCTTGACTCAGTGAGTTGCTGTTGATCTGTTTGTCCCCGAATATCAGTTCCTTTCCCAGTTCTCTATTCGGCCCTAACCTAACCTCACAGCTGCTTTACTGGTTGTGTGTTTCATTTACCATAGATTAAATGATACTATCCTGCAGTTTGTGATACATATTTATTTTACTTCAGTTGTAGTCCAGGTCTGTCGTCTGTATTTGCCACTTGGTCGTCTCTAAAAATTCTTGGTTTTCTGGTGTAGCTCGTTATTATTTGTAGCTATGGCGACCCAGTTTCAACACGAGCATCATTAGAAATTTGAGTTGAGTACTGACAAACCTGAGTAATATTCATTGGCAGTGATACTGAGCTGCATCTGTACACCACTGGAATAGCAGCCATCCATCACCTGCAAGGCACCTGTCATACATATCCATCATCCCTCACAAGTGCAGTCACACAAAAACACGCAAGTCCCTCAGACGGACCAGCGTCCTACGCTGCAGTGACACACTTGGAGAAAAAAAACACACAGTTCATATAAAGCGATGCGTATGCACACGTGCGAGTGATTCAGTCAGACAGCTGTATCCATCATCCGGCTGAGTTCAGTTATGGCAGCAGTCACTGAATCTTTCATTCCATTCGGCTGCGAAGTCCTATTGTTCTCTTTATTATTGTATTTGTGAGTGGACAACTCAGTTAATACTTTGTTTGACTTGTGGTGTCAGTCAGAGCTGGACGCTTGTGCCTTAACCCTGCCCTGAAATAAACAGTTTTTCTGAGTGTTGACATTTGACTAAATTGCAGGGTTGGGATCTTTTAAGATCAAAGCACATTATCAGTGCGCTATGACCAGAGGTGGTGAGCGAGTCAAATCGGATTTTATGGCTCGGAACATAATGATAAGCACAAATCTCAGCTGATCACTTTGAAGTCTGCTTGTTTTCCCCGAGCACAGGTTCCCCAGCTGTCGCACACACTCTGCATTGGCATCGGCACATACAGAGAAATCAGTCACCCACTCAGATAGTTAGCCAGGTAGTCGCTCAGACAGCTCTATCCATCACAGCCGAGCGAGGCGGTGTCTTCACTGTGAAGGAGATTTGGCTGGGTTCAGGATGGAGCAGAGAGGAAATGACAAATCGCCGGTGCAATGCAGCAAGCCAAGACTTTCATCGCTCAGGGCCTGCTTGAGGTTGAGCCACGTTTTTGAGCATCAGACCTCATTTCTCATTCTTTTTCAGAGAAGCTCAGTCGACAATGCAAACTAGCAGCTGTTTGCAACTGCAGTCACGAAGGTGACCTTTAAACGCGGTCAATAAAGATCTGGAAAGAATTCATCATCATCATCATCCCCCAGAATGATGATGCGAAAAAATAGACATATGAACAGCCAACTGATTAAATAGCGATTCCAACAGGTCATGAACGGTATTCAATTATTTTGGCTTGTCTGTTGTTCTGTAAACGGTTCTGTCTTAGCTGCTCTGTGAATAGCTGTTTAATAACAGTTGTGAAGGAAAGAAAAAAGCGTCTTGGCTTTCAGCCGCCACAGTAATCTGATCCGAGATGATTTCTAGGTGATACAATCTGAGCTGCGTTCATTCAGTCGATGTTGTCTTTATCTGAGGTTTGCTGCTTGTCTTTATTGCAGTTTCTCCCGTAGTGTTCTGCTGATGGCCTCCAACGTCAACAGGGGGAAACGAGTGCAGTGCTGCTTCCTCGTGCCCTTGAATATAAAAAATAAAAAACAAACCTGTATAAAGAAGAGTGATGTCAGTTGCAGAGCATGTGCAATATTTGCTTGAGAGAATCATTTGTGTTCACTGCAGCTGAGAACATAAAAACAGGCTGCGTTGTGTGGCTCGCAAGCTTTATTTACCTCATCCTGGGAGGTACTTCGAGCCATGGAGACATATATGGCTGAAAATGTCATTGTAATAAAACGTTCTTCACGCTCACATTGCATTGGTGGAGCTGCTCAAAGCTGGACAGCAAACAGTGATCACAGCAGGCTGTGATTTACCCCGGCCAGAATGAGCCGGCTTTCCAGATGTTGATTTGCCTGTCAGGTGGACGTCAAACATTCATATTGGTCTGGAGTGACAAAGCCACAAAATGAATACTGAAGTGACAACACGTCTGCAAAGTCAGGAAACACAACCATCGTACCATTGGCAACATTCGTTTTGGCTCATTTTCTGGTGTGTGGCTTCGGCTGCGTCGTGCTTTTTGATGTTGCTTGGCGTTCATGATTCTCCTTAATGTGATGAGACATCTCAACCACCACTGGTGAGTCTAAATAATCTGAATCTACTCAATTGATATATCTACATAATGTATAATTAGCATGTAGCATTATACCATAGGTTTTTTTTGGGGGGGGGTTTAAAGATGTGACAGCTGTTGCAATGGATTGACGAGAGTTAAAGCTTAAAAATGAGAGTAAATAAGATAGATAACTGGGTAAATCTATCTCTCGATTGTCATTCATGGTCAGTTGTGATGCCATTGCTGCAGAACGTTTTTTTCTGTATCTGCCAGTGGAATAGACTTTTGCTCAACATTCTTTCCGACGACTGTTCTCCTGCTGGAAACGCTGTGGTTTGTATGCTGCAGTCGTGTCAAAATATGTGCTGTCAAAGCCCAGGAGTATGCAGGTTTTTCATTCAAACCCAGTGGCATGTGACAGGCTGGAAATGAAAGGGTACAAATCTCTTCCAGGGTGACTTTGTGGCTTAGCTACTGTCGTACTCTGTGCTTGAATACTGCCTAAAACCTTTGTTGCACAACAACCAGACATGATTCTGTCTATTTTCGCGGTGAAAAGCAGAAATGTGATTTAAGTTATCTTTCATAAAGAGCGTTCCCCGGAAATTGAAAGAGGGAGCTGAAGTGTAAGGAAGTTTTTCAGGCTTGTGTTTGAAAAATCACCCTTTGAGGAGTCTACGCATGTTGAGGCGTGCATGGAATAGTGAAATAAAAGTTGCATAGTTTTCCATATTTAACAATACATTCTCCATCAGCAATGAAAAGATATTTTCAGTCAATCAGTGCTGTCAGTAACAGACTCAAATCTCCTCAAAGCTGAGGACATTTTGGGATAATTTGGTCCTTGAGGCTTTTCAAGTGAAATGATTATTTCTCATTAAGGTTAAAAAGTGCTGTGTCCCACATGTTATTAAAATAATTTCCCCATATTCACACCGAAATTAGCACAGACTCAATGGAGTAAACCAGTCCTTCCTGCGAGAGCAAAAAGGAAGATTTGGGCGGTAATATCACTGCCTCTCAGTGTCCCTCTTTGAACCTTTTTCCCTCTGCACATCTTGGATTTTAGAGAAGATAAAACCACATTGATGCACTTCTGAATTGCTCACTGGTGACTGCTACAATCCTTTTCAGGAGACACGCCGTAGTCTCCTCTCCCCGCTGGCAGCTATCCTGGCAAACATTGTCCCAAAGGTGCCGTGTGACTCCTTTCATGGAGGCGCCGTTCAAAGTCGCTGGGGCTTGCTCTTGTCCAGTTTGGCTTTGTTGTGACTTTAACGTTCATCGGTATATTCTGGAAAAGGACACTGGCTTTACATAATAAAAACATGTAGTAAATCCGCCATCATGTGAATGCCTCAGGAGATGTGGACACCAGTGTCCAGTCAATTCACATGCAGCCCACGGGTGTGCTATGACTATCCTCTGGAACAATGACAACAACTGTAGGTATCCAGGAGCCCGGGGAGGGGGGGGGGCAAGGGGGGGCTGCAGCCCCATGCTTGGCAAAGAGCCACTCTGGCTCCCCCAACAGCTGTTGGCCTCTGTGTTTTTGGAGCATTGATTCTCTTTGTTGGACCAGTAGATTTGCTCTGGCCTGCGGGTCTCAGTGATGGAGTGGTAACGTTCACCCTGTGGCAGCACACTGTACTGTGTACTTCTGGTTCTACTGCAGCCATCTCCCCCCTCTGCCCCGCCATCAGACACAAACGCTCTGCCCTCCTTCGCCATCCATGCATTATAAGTGACAGCACAGCCTTGTGCTGAGCCACTGCTGTAGCGCTGCAGACAACGATGTGAAAGAGTATCCTGGGATATTTTGTAAACTTTTACTCCTTTGGTTTTGAGACTTTTACCTCTGAAAACAGCCCCACTGTCTCACTGGTACAATGTGTGCGTACTCACGGGTTACAAACAGAAACGCTTTTTTCTCCCCCAGTTAGCAGGACGCTGCTACCTTTCATGATGCAATGCTGCGGACATGTTACTGCCCTCTGCAGTCATTTGAAATTTGGATCTCATGACTTCTGGAATATGTCGGCAGTGCCTGTGCATCCCTGTGGGCATGGAGGTAAAACGCATGACGCAACACAATGCTGGATTAAACGCATCAAAGCGTTAATCTACATCTACTCTGAAGTCCAACGATCCACGCCCTCCATCTTTAATGTGGCTCCTGATTTAACATGGAGCTCCTGTTTCAGTTTGAAGTCAAAATCTAGCGAAACAATACAAATGTGATCATTTTAATCAGTTTTCACTCGAGTCATCTTTCTCAAAATCTGGATTTTACACACCTCCACCATGCAACTCCCGCATCACCTAAAGACGTTCATTTAGTGTGAGAATAATCCAAAAATTGGTTCCTGACTGGGAAATTGAGCCTGAGTCAGAAATACTGGGAAATGATCAATCAACTCCAATGCCAACGCTTTGGCCATTACTCTAAAAAGGTCCAACACTTGTTAGATCAGTAAAATGTCTGTAATGCAGCCTTGGTCAATACCAGTAATTAGACAATTACATAGCCACAGCTGACATTTAAACTTTGAAAAGGTTCAGCTTCAATTTGGAGTTGCAACTTAAATTAAACACGTCACTACAAACGCTTAAACAGCCAGTGTCTGACTCGATCGCTTCATATTTGCCCAAATGATGTGGCAGCAACACTAGGATGGTTTGTACACTGACTTAGCCACAAAGTCCCCGACACCCACGTGTCATGGAACATGAAGAGCGAGCGATGACGGAGGGTTCATCCCTTTCCTTATCATGCAGGAGTGTGTGTGTCCACACATGACGGGTTATGGCTCCCTCAGGACATGTGGCTTCACTGCGCTGGTGAGCTGCAAACTTTTTGATCAAGTGCTTTTTTTGTTTTTTTATCAGACCTCAGGTTGCTGATAAATATGATAAAATCTGATTAACTGGGAAAGTGTGCCAGCGGCAGATGGACGCTGTTTATTTGAATGTGGTCTGTTTCACGTTTGGTGTCTTTCGGCTCTGTGATGTTAATTCACCTTGAAGTTGTGTGAATTCTCATCGGTATACACCATGGAGATGTAACATCATTTAAGCAGTTAAAGCAGTTAAACACTTGACACTGCCTCCTGCACTTCCTCACGTGGGCGGAGAGGTAGACCCTGCAGATGCGTCTTCGTTGAGGAGAAAGGCAGTTGCATGGTACAAAGTCAAACTGCCGTACTTGTTGTTTTGTACATTGTCATCAGTGGTTCCCCGATGATGTGCCAGGGGGCGAGTTCAGGTGTGTCGTGGGATTTTTAGAGAAATATTATTATTGCAATACGACTAAACTACTACAGGGCTCCAGAGCGCGACCATTTAAGCCTGTGAAGTCGTCTTGCTGGCACCGGTGAGCCAAATATCCAGCAGGTGTGTCTCAGTAATGGATCTAGTCATTTTGCTTTCCCCTCCCCACTGCGGAGTTTAAATGTCCACACAGACAAACCCAGGCTTGGCTCCGTCCCCATTCAGTCAATCCTTACCTAAATCAATATTTAAACAAATAACACAGAATCGAGCCCTTCATTTAGAAAGTAAATAAACAACAATAACAACGCACATGGAAACTGTCACGATGGTGTATCGCTGCAGTGCCGGAAGGTGCACTGAAAAAAGCTGAAAAGTTGAAGAGTTGAATTCTTTACCTTAACACACAATTTGAAAATTGATACCCTTGAATCCTACCTTGTGTTTGCAGCACATCTGGTTTTGGAATGATTATCTGGTGTATTTGGGATATTGTCACAAAGTGTTAAGGAATTTAGCAAAAAAATTTTGCCAAAAAACCTTGTTATTATTCAGTGTCTGCGGCTGATCCTTTTTCATCCACACGTCATCGCTGGCTGAGAGGCCAGAGTAGCTTGAGCTCCTGTGGCAGGATGAGCTCACAGAGACATGGCTCCCATTTCAACGGGATGGGGTCTTTGCAATCAGGGCCCCAGAGATCTCAATGACCTGCCTGAGGAAACCAGGCCAATTCCTTCACTCCTCTCTCAAAACGCACACGTACCAAAAAGCCCCTCCCTCTCCTGCAGACCTCAGCCGGTCAGCGGCAGTCGCAGGGCTGCATGTCCACCGGACAGACATCACTCTCATGAGCAACAGATCTGGAATGACAGGTACGCAAACTAAAGAGTCAACGACAAGATGTCACTCATGAGAGAGAGAACTGCCTCGCATGCCATGAGGCTGAACCTATGAGGTCCAACTATTTTATACTGGTTCTGAGAGAGAGAATTATAGCCTTTATAATTATATAAAAACAGTAATTACTACAATAATATTATATAGTATTTATCAAATTTATAAACTTGATTTTCACTTTATTATTTTGAATCACACACTCCCTGTAAAATAAAAATAAATGGCATGATTAATAATAATTTGCCGCCGTCGTATAATGTGGCATTTTCACTGATTTAGGAAAACATTTATTCATGAGGTCTAACCTGCCTGGCTCAGCGTCGGTCCACACTGCCCCCAGACGCTGCTGATCTCCCCAGCGGCACGACAGTGCAGCGGTGGCTCTCTAGCTCCTTGAGAGTGTTAGCGCGTTGTCACAGGATCTCGGCTGCCTTTTGAAAGTCGTTTTTTTGATGAACTGGCAGCAGGGGATGTGGTAAAAGCAGCAAAACACACTCTCAGACACCCAGATCAGAGGAAGGAATCTGGGTTATCGCAAGCAGAGTGTTTGGGCGCGTCTGAACGAGGGGGAGGGGTTCTTTGCAACAGCAACATAAACTCGAGGCGGCTCAATTATTCATTGTCTGTACAGATTCCTGTCTCTTTTCCTCTCTCTACCTTCACTCTCCCTCCGTTTTCCTTCTGTTATCGGTGCATCACATCCTCTCCATCTCTGTTGTGCTCTGATTGACAAGTGTGATAGCGTTTGCTTCTCCTTTCCCTGACCTTCAACTCTCAGGAGCCCACATGCAAGCAAGCATGCACACACACACACACACACACAGGATACAGCAGGACTGCTAATGGCTTGCGCATTTGCAGACTCTGTCAAGAGGGAATTGCAGTTCTTGTACTCCGGAGAGGGAACCCACACATGCAGCATGTTCTACACTAATGCCAATAAAGTGAACGTCTGCACAGACTACTTTATTTCCCTCTTATATTGTTCATTTTCTATTCTTTCCAGGCTTTGGTAGTTGCATTGTCATGACTACAACAATAAGAATAGCTGTGTATTTGAATCATCATTGCTTCCAGTCTGGCGGAACAAAACTTGCAGTTCACTTTTGTGGACAACAGGAGTGCAGAGTGGATGACCCATGCTTTCCTTAAAGGTTCGGCTGCCCGAGTCGATTCTCCATCAGATTTTCAATTCACAGTTGAAGGGATAATGGACGATGTTTACCCAGACAACGAAATGAAGGGAATTTTATTAATGATTTAGCATGTCCGCCCACAAAGCCCCATTAATCAGCAAAACCAAAGAGTGACTTTTAAATCCTTAATTACAAACTGTCTTTTTTTCCCATGAGTCTCCAATGTCTGCAGGTCATTAGCATGTGTTAGTTAACGTTAGAGATGATTTGAACTGTGGATTTGCTTGTGTTTATTTGCATTTGCAGTCACATCAGATCAGTCCTCTGGCCTCGTCCTCCTATTCCCGTCCTTCTATAGTCGCATATGCTGTCCTCCCTCCCTCCCTCTGTCTCCTTTCATTTTCAAGTGTCTTTTATTGTTGCGAGGCACAAAGGTGCTTACTGACAAACCCAAATATTCATGCAGGGGCAAAAATCCAACACATGCAAGCGCCGCAGACATCAGTGGATTTTGCTAAAACCAGAATAATAAATATGACTTCTCTTTTTTTCCTGCTCTCTCCCACTAAGACCTTCATGAATGCCTCCTTTTGATTCCCCCTCTCTCTGCTTTATCCCTCCCTCCCATCCCATTTTCTGTCCACATCTCCTGCTCTGTCTTGCTGCTCTCTCTCTTTAATGACAGTATTATCCTCACTTAGCCATCCGAGTCTCTCAGCCTAAAATCCCTCTCGCTCAGAGCGGCATAAAAGAGAGGAAGGGGGGGTGGAATTAGACTGACAAGAGGTCTGGGTCTGAGCTCTTTTGGGGCCACAGGGAGAGGATGGGCTCAAACAGAACAATGCCCCTGCAGACATAGTCATATTTTTTTCTGATTCTTTGCCTTACTTTCAATCACAATTGAACCTTAAGCTGATTACCACAGAGGCCAACCAAATTCAGTACATTTTTAACTTAATTGTCTTAATCTAAAAGGCGTTGGACAAATGTTGTGATGTGTGAACAAGAAAACACTCATACAATAGTGTAATATGTCACACTCTTCTTGGGCAATGAGTGACATTTTATTGTTATGATGCTGTTAGATTTGTTAGGACATTTCATGCTGCATGTGTTGCTCCACTGACAAAATACTTAATCACATGACGTAATAATGAGCAGAGATCATGCATGTGAAAACATTTAGCTCCTGGTGGATTTCATTACAGATAGTCCAATCAACCAAGATTACTGACACCAAAGTCAATGTCAATGGTTTAATTATTTCCAATAAACTGTGTTGATATTCTGTCCAATTAGAGGCTGATGTAGTTACTTGCAGGTAGTAGAGAGTGTACTGATAGTGACAGAACTGAACCCAAATGAGTGAGAACAGACAGCCTTTACTTAAGTACAGACAGGGACAAAACCATGACTCCAGAATCCAAAAACATGTGGTCAGGTCAGGAACAGGCAGGCAAGAGTGCAAGGTAACGCTTGATAGTCAGGCACGAAACACTAAACAGTCTGAAGGCGAGTGGTTAAAATACACTGGTGAACTAACGAGGAGCAGGTTTCTGTGTGTGTGTGTGTGTCACAGGTGAAGGAAATTAGGTGACAGCTGGCTGACGGTGACTTGATCTGAAATGACAGATAGAGATGATTAGAACAGAAACATAGGTAAAAAAAAAAAATGGGGGCTTTGTTATTTGGGGCATCATGAATTGTTTAAACATTCAACAAAAATTGTTGATAATTTCCAAATCTTCATCAGAGCCTGGAAAAGTGACTTTTGTCTGTGTGGGGCCATGATATGTAGGAACACGGCAACCCACCATGGTTTAGTTTATCCTGCCAAAGATTCATAATCTGACCGTCTGTCCCTGACACATCGACCCATCTGTGACATCAGGTTGCATCTACGGGCTTTAAAAACATCCAGATAGATTTGACCATCCTCAGCAGATGGAGGGAATTGCAACATCACATCAGTAGCTTCCATATCAACTGTTAACGTTCCACCACAGGCAGACGCTCAGCAGGAAAGCAGCCCTCCATGTTACGCCGACCCTCTTGTGCACCTGTCACCTTGCTCCACTTTGCAATCAAGCCTAATCAGGTTTGCAAATTGAATCAGGAATAAATCGAGTTAAGGTTGTATCAGGCATTAAAAAGGACAATTTCCTTCTGTGTTTGAATTTCCTTCCCCCTGCTGCTTTTCCTTTTCTGATTAGATGTTTGATTTACTTAGCCATTTAGCCTTTCTGTGACTCCACGGGCCATTAGATAGAAACATATGGCAATTCCAGTGGGACCAACGATTGCCATTCTTCACTGGTTGATACACTAGTTGAACTGTCATTGGACACCATGTTTGGCAAATTAGGATGAAATGTTGGAGGTTGGAGGAGAAAGATGAAAACAGCAGAACACTGAATGAGAAGGGTTGATCCTAAAGTGGCGCTAGGTGACAGGTGTACAATTTTAACATTATCTGGGATCACTGAGATGGAGGATAGGATAATCATAAAAAATAACACTACAGCACAACAGAGAAGCAAAAGAAAGAAGCAATTGTTTATGTAGCTGGATTAAAATATGGAGGGCAAAAGTTGCAGCTGATCAGACAAAACAGAAAACTAAAGTAACATCTGTGTTCATTAAATGGCCCATAGTTCTGCTCCATACCCATCATCCCAGATAATAATAAAAGTGTTTGGAGATGTCTTTACTTGCAGATGGCGCTGGATTTTTTTGGTGAAGTCATGAGCAGATCTTTGAAGCAAGAAACAATTATTTTTTCCAGTGCTGAGTCGTCCAATTCAAGCTGCACACTTGGCATCGTCATACCGCTTTTTGCACATTTCCTTTTTTGAAAATTGCTTTGTCGGGTGTTTCATTGTTTCTGGTTTGATCTCAAAGTCATCATCCTTCATTTTGGACCATATGTTTTCAGACAACTGCTCCATGATGGTGTCTGGGAATCTGAGACCGCTAAAAACCTTTGCTTTGGCAAACATCCTCGAAATCTGCATCTGAGCAATTATCAGGATAGAAAACATCTTTCCTTCCACTGTTGGATCTTGCTCTTCTCTGTATTCATCACCGAATTAGGGAGCTCTCACCTTACTTATCGAGCCGAGTCTTCTAAAGCATGTGTTCTCACCCTGGAAATGAAAGTTTGAGATCACCACCTCATTACTCAAAGAAAACACCCCGCTCTGGCAAGTATGTCACTGATAAAGTTGCACGTGGCAGACAACAATTACGCTCATGTGCTTTGGGAATGTGTGGATCCACGTGAGATGATCTTGTGGCCATCTACGTAATTGCTGAGGATATTTTCAGTCTGTGTTGAACATGAAGCTTTTGCCAGTGA
Organism: Pseudorhombus dupliciocellatus; assembly: GCA_016785235.1. Lineage (NCBI taxonomy): Eukaryota > Metazoa > Chordata > Actinopteri > Pleuronectiformes > Paralichthyidae > Pseudorhombus > Pseudorhombus dupliciocellatus. The sequence goes on along the minus strand of JAFBJW010000047.1, from coordinate 563,631 downwards.
AATGATCGTTGGTCCATTTACACCCATTCTCCCTCTGCTGTGTATTACCATCTGCTGTTAGAAGCAGATCATCAACATCAGTCATAATAGGCCGCGCTGATAGACTACTTTCAACTGCCAAAGTACTTGTTATTCAGTTCACCCACAATACGACAAATGGACTCTTGGACAAACTGCTTTACAATGCACGTCTCAACCCATCCGGACCTTTTTCCGAGAGACTGCGCTCTGGGGAGTTTTTGTATTGTCTTGTGATATCATGATTTTATCAACAATTCCCTCAGTGCTGTTATCTCCATTCTAACAATCTTAGTACCCAGAAACACATTTCAACTGCTTATTATCATAATCTGATATATCATTGTTATTAACATCTTGATTGCTCTGAGGCACATAATCCAGTTAGGAAGTGTTCAGTTTAAATAGTCATTTATGTTATAGTCTTATATAACTTAAGTTTTCACTATCATACAGTTCTGCAGAAATTAAGACTCTGAACTCTATAGCGCTTCATGTTTTCATCAAGATTAAAAAACAAAACTATATCCTCTTACCAGTAATTTAATACAAGCAGGAGATACCGGGAAATGTCCTGATTTTTCCCTCTCAACACAAAGCACAAATATCACAGCATAAAAATACTCAGTTGCAAATTTACACACATTTCCGAGAAAAGCAGCAGTTTCATCACATTTGCTCCCTGAATTGGAACATCAGCTTCTGTGCCCCGATTAGTTTCTTTCTCTCTGATGCACATCTCCCCATGCCTCCTCATACTTCCATCCAGTCCAGACGACTGTGAATGTGAGCAAGAAGAGCTGGCTGTCACTATGGCTGCGTCCCAACATGCGCAGCATTCCAGATCATCTCCTGAAATCCAGATAATGCTGAAAACAGCAGTGTCTTATACACAAGATTAAATGCAGCCAGTTAACAATGTTCCGAAAGATGGACACAAAACCAGAAAAAAAAACTGAATTCATGATTGAACAGATAAAGTTACTGCATTACCAAAAACATGCCATCTCTGAACCATATGTATAATCCAAATCCTTCATGCTGTGCTGTGCAGCAGAGAGCAGGAGACACACAAGCTGCGTTCCAAGTCATGGGCCCCGTCCGGGGAGTTTTATTCAAAGACTAATTACATTGCAGATTCGTGAGCAGGCTTTCCCATCTCAAAAGATCACCCAAACGTGGTCAACCAAATATTACACCCATCCATCTACCCATGTGTGGGGGGCTGCTCGCATCAACGATCGATGCTATGGTAAGGTTGGGACAAGCTGTAAACACAAATAGGACATCATCCATACACTTGACCACTTTACTTTTGTTTGGCCTTGGGAGGTGAAGGGATGAGTCCTTGGTAGGCTCTTAAATTGGGACGTAGCTGTGGTGGAGGAGGAGGCACATAAAGCTTGAGATGTGAAAGAGTAACACAGAACTTCTTCTTCAACTTCCAAATTCAAATGTGCTTTGCAGCTGTACCTGCTGCAAATTATATTGATTCAATGCATTCGGAACAAAGCATCTCCTGTCATATTTACAGCGCGTGAGAGACGAAAGCAGGAGCTGGGAGAAACTCTGCCAGAGAATATCAACCTGAATATGAGACAAATTTTCATGGTCACATAAATTTCGGATTGTGTCTTTGATATCTGGTATAGAGAGAGCAGATTTAAAATGGCTTCCAGCAACTCTACTTCAAACACTGACACGCAGGGGACGGGAGACAACAGAGGAGACATGGTGGGGAGCGTTAGATATGCATAACCACATGTAATTCAGTTGGTGAGGGAGTTTATTTGTGTGTGTGTGTGTGTGTGTCGTCCAGTATGTACAACTTTGAGGGGGAGCACTAAAGACCACTCTGCATAATTCAGTTGGCAGACAGCACTCCATGGTTGTATGAGACATGCTGTGAGAGATTTGATATGGTGTGTGTGTGTGTGTGTGTGTGTGTGTGTTAAACATGGTTAAAAAAAAAAAAGGTACATTTTAATGAGGCTAATGTGACAGTAAGAGACACGGCACAGTGACTGGAGAACTTCTTTCTCCACCTGTCGTCCCCCCCCGACCGTGGTCATCTCTGAGACCCATCGCCACCTGCCTCCTACTGTCAAGAGGTGTTTCTCTGAGACAGACTGCGTCTTAAAACCTGCCTCTCGTTAGGAATTCTGATCGGATTTCACGTCCCGGCTGAATATGCAAAAAAGCCACGCTCCTCCCGACTCTTTCCCTCGGAGGACCACTCATAGCTTTACCATGCAAAAGACAAAGCTAAAGTCCCTGCTGCTCCACAGATACAGAACTGCTGGAAGCACAGATATGAAAGGATGTGTGAACTGGTGCATGTCTGCTCTTGTCTTATTTCACTCACACAGAGAGACAGTTGAATTCTTTTCCCTGGGGGCGAAAATTGAGCTGGCGTCGTATCCCACTCTCCGAGCATTGGAATACGCGGTTATACTGAAGTGATCATGCTCATGCAATCAGTCCATTCAGTGCTCACTGAAAGGGTATCAAGCACTTTCACGAGAGAGAGATTAAAGTAGAATGGCAGAAACCGAAGCTAGTGCACGCGCTGACGTCAGCCCAGCCTTTGATCCAGGGGCCGTAACGTCAAGTCCAAACATCTGAAGGGAGCGTGGCTCTGGACTGGCTCGTCTGTCAGTTGCTCTTCTTCTTGTTCATTCGTAGAGATGCCTGCTCTTGTGTTCCCAACTTTCTTAGCGGCATGTACCTGGTAATGCTAAATACCAATACCCAGGCCCAATTAGGAGTAGCAATTAAAATATCTGCTCTGGTGTTCATACCAAATAAATGATGCTTGCAGAGGCCTATAATTTAGCTCTTTCCTCTGCCTTGCTTGTCTTTGCTGAGACGCGACACCAAGGCCATTCTATTTATCTTCCCACTTAAGCGAGGCCACCCTTGCTTTCATGCTGTCCAAACTTGACTGTTGCAGGGCACTTTATTGTGGAATCAGCAGGCGGGCCGAATACAGCAGCTAATCGCAAAGCCCTGCTGCCAGGCTTTTAACAGTAGCAGCCATAGTACTTTTTTTTAATATTTATATATGTATTTGCTTTATGTTTCCTAGGTTGAGACACATTTTATTGACAGGTCCCAAATAAACACAAATGTTTACATATTGGCTTTAGTCCTACACACAGGACCGGCTCGATCAAATGAGATTTAGAGCGTCACATTCACAGGTATGTTTTTAAGCAGTCTCGTCATTTGGTCTCGTGCCCTGTTGACGAGGCCAGCAGCAGCAGTTGGTCCTGATGGCACACGGCCCCTGCCAGAGGGAAGCGGCTCTGAAGCCCTGTGCACACCTGGTATGAGCATGTTGTGATCGGACCACAGGTGGGAAACTGTTCATAACTAAATGCACCATCCATATGAGACATTACCACAGGAAGAATATGACTGATTCGTGGCCTCTCTCTCTTTTCTAACCCCAATCGGTTGAAGTGGATCAAAGTGGTTTGAGGTCAGGCTAAAATGTCTTCAAATTTTAGACTTCCATCGAATTTCCTATGGTTCATACTTGCACATTTTCAATAAGCTGTCGTGCAAACTGACACAACTCATGTACAACACACCATCTTAATGTTTAGGACATGAGGAGAAGGAAGCGACAGAGAGAAGAGACGGGAGGAGATGTAGTTATGATTACGATTTTGCTTTCATCTTCCCTGTCTCCTCTGATACCAATCCTGTGGCTGATGTGTATGGGCTTTATCCTTCCATCTTGTGTGTGTGTGTGTGTGTGTGTGAGCGAGATAGAGAGAGAGGAAGTAATGTGTTGAACAAGAATCTGACAGTGTTTCATGCCAATGGAATGAATTGACTGCTCCAGAGCTGGGCTCTACACGCTGACGATGTGCACAGACACGGCAGTTAGACCTCTGAACAGACTGTGGATATCTTCTATTAGAGAGAATATCATGTACCTAATCACAGATCATCATCTGTACATCAAGTACACACATATTATCTGGTAGGTTTTTATTAAATTGCTGTAACGTAAGGGTAAAACAGCCGATCACATTGTCACCTCACAGAAGGTCCCTGGTCTTTCTGTGCAGAGTCGGCTTGTTCTCCCCTGTGTCTGCATCGGATTTATTTGGTAATTCCAGCCTTCATGCACAGCTGGTGAACTGTACAAGCTGTACCCTGCCTTCACCGACTGTTGGCAGGGGTTGGCCCTCGCTCCCCTCCGTTCTCCACAAAGGATACGTGTTATAGGAAATGGATGGAGAATGATTTTAAGTCTGCCAGATAAGTGCTCTTCAGACAATGGATATTTCTTTCTATCCGAAAGATTAAAAATATATGAAAATCGTATTTTTATAAGTCATGACCCATTTATAAATGTGTGGGGGGGAAAGGGACGTGGTTAGCATCCCGAAACCTGCACTCAGTGATCAAAGTAAACAGTTGGTAGATGCAGAACTGCTTTGTGGAGAGTCAGGCCCGGCGTGACGAAACGTCTGGAGAACAGCAGGCGAGATTACAACGAAGAGAGGAAGAGAAAAGGGAAAAAACAGAAGAGAAACTGAGAGAGTGATAAAAGGAGTATTGTTTATATAGTGTATTAGCGATGCCTCTCAAAGCACAAGCAACTGAGCAACACACACACACACACTGACGCACACCCAAATGAAGGGTGAATTGAGGCCACGTGTTTGGAACGAGGCTGCTTGTGTTTTGCAAGGCTACCGAGGCGAGGACTCTTTGCTGTACAAGCAGTGGGCAAGGACTCATTTTGGCTCGTGCATGCATTCATTAGCCTACTTCACTTTTATCAAAATTAAAAGCACTAATGATGCTACAAACTAAAAATAAAATGTTTCTATGACCTAATCGGATTTGAAGTTACTCAGAACAAAGTAACAGCAGAATTCTTGGGCAAGGACTCTGACGTCAGCCTGTTCTGATGGCATGGGCAACTGTAATATCCATTTCTGATGTTTTCTGGTTCGGGGACAGTCGCTCTGTCAGTGTCGAGTCTTTGCATCAGTCAGCTATTAAAGGAACTCTTCTCAGCGGTAGCTTGTTGTGAACACAAACATCAGGCCGCGGCTCCTCAGAATGCTAAAATCCTCGGGACGTTCACACAGAAGGAGTCTGCTGTACGGAGCTCTGAGCTTGTCCTTGATATGCAGCTTAATTTTTTTTTTGTGTTCTTTTGGTTGTCAGGCAAATCAGCTGGTTCTGCATTTTACTGTGTGCAAATATGCTCAGTTGTGTTTGTTGTTTGTTGTTTTCATGTCCTTAAAACCTCTCGCCTGAAGGGGAAGCTAAACGGCATATTCGGTTATAGTCATAGCTATTCTTCTGCCAGAGAAGGAGAATACACAGTGTTTGCACGCAAGGCACAAAATGACTTTGTCCTATTCAAGCAGCGCTGCACATTCTCCTTGTGAATGAGGTGTCAGTGTTTTACGGTTTTTCTCATTCACCAACAAACCTGCATAACATGACAAAACCTCATTCCCAACAGTGCCAACATGGGAAGGGAAGAAATGAAGTAATATGAATAAAAAGATAAGAACCTTATATGTCACCCCTGTAACTACATGAGACAAAAGGTAATGCAACCCCAAAATGTGTGAACATACTGTATTAGCAATTAGTCACGATGCCTTCAGGGACGCACTGAAGATCCCCCACTCATTTTCTACAAAGCCGGATGTGCGTGAAGGAGGGGCGAGTCTCAAAGAGGGTGTTGCTTCGACGTAGGGTGAAATAAAATATCAGAAATATGATGATGTTGACAGGATTGTGTTTCACTATGAAAGGCTGGTGAGATCCAATACCTCTCCTGCTCACAAGATGGACCCATAGTTTAATATAGGTGATTTTCAGTAAAATGGCCCTTTAATCTCCTGGCACGTCCTCCCCCTTTTGTATTAAAGCCCCTTTGGTGTGTCTACAGGACAATCTGTCTGTCTGGGAGGGAGATGGATGGTCTGATGGGTGTTGGGTGGGTGGAGAGAGAGGTCTTCACAGGCGTTTGGAGGCAATTTATGGCTCAAAAATGTTGATTAGTTTCATTTTGATGTGTTTGGCAGAGTTTTGTTTTCAACTACCGTGGCCATTGAAAGGAATGCAATCGATATGTTGGGGACAGAAATGCAAAGAGGGAGGGCGAGAGACACCGAGAGATTATTTAATCTCCACAAAGCCTGAAGAATGAATGGCTTCATTGATGTTGTTTTCATCCATACACACAGATTCATCATCTTCGTAGTCTGCTGCTGTGACCCTCTGTCTTCCTCCCTCCTCCCCGCCGCTGGCGCACTCTCCGTCTTTAAATGCATTGCAACACAAATCAAGGGGAACAGTTTGGCATTACTGTACAGGAATAGTCTCATGAGAAGGACTTAAACATGCCGATGATTGGGGACCGCAGTCATAAGTTATGCTGTGATGTGTGAAGAGTGCTGCAGTTGAACTCTGGGTACTGATGATGCATCTGTGCAGGGATGAATGGATGATCAATGGATCGGTGACAAATGGATAGAGATATATGAAGTGATGGCTGCTGGGATTCTATCAATAGATGGATAAATAAATGGCTGATGGATGGATTCACCCATCTTGTGGACTGGGCCGGCAGCGTTGCAGATATATTCCAGTTCAGTTTAATTAACCAATTGAATACATTGTCATCACAGAAATAAAATGTAACGCGAGCGCTGCTCTTTCCTGATATGGACTAGTTACCCAATTATACTGCAGTCTATTGGACTGGGACTGGAGTCCATCCATCCAAGACTAAGACACGCGGAATCCGACCAGTCGGTAATACAGGAGCTGACAGACGCATTAGGGCTCACAGACACAGCTCACAGTCGTTTTTACATAGCATTAAACGGTATGAATTTTAATAAAGTGAACTAAATCATCCAAAACAACTGGCTCCGAGGTCTGAGCGTCCACATATATTGACCCTGCAGACAAAAAGCACACAGTGTCCGGTGAACGTATTTTTTCCATTGAGTTCTGGACAGTTGAGTCATTATCTTATGTGTTGACGCACGCACAGCTCAAGCCGCAGCTCAGCTTTTATGGGGCATTTATGGAGCGGAACAGTTAAGGTTTAAGAGAGTTCTGCCCTTTTTCCCCCCATCCATTTAAATCCAGACAATTGTCCTGCAATGCCCCAATGGTTTTACAACATGCATGGAGTCTGTGCAAAGGTGGAAGGAGTCAGGGATCAGCGAATGACCTTGAAAGCAATGATCCAATTTCATGTGTGAGCCAGTGACTATGGGTGTACAGGGGATGCGCGTGGTACAGTCTCACTGTGACAGTGTCTGTCTTTCTGCACCACAACGTGCATCACTATGCTCTCAGCAGGTGGCACATGGTGTGTGTGCTTCCTTTTTTGGGAGCTGTATTGTCATCCATCTTTAGTTACAGAGGCATTTTGACCGATAACGCAAATTACCACCAATAAACATTCCGTCTGTCAAAGATTAGAAATAATCTATTTTCTTCTAACACAATATAAAACACAGAAATGTTGTGTAACTCTAGCACTGGCTCATTAGTCACACCATGATATGCATATTGTATTATTAAATAACCCAGCTCAAAGGACTCAAAGTGTCTTTTATTGGCCTGATCTTGTTTTCTCGAAAGTTACCCTTCTATTCCGTTGGTAGTGTTTTTTTATATCATGGAGTCCCTCCAGTTTCTCACTGTCAACTATTTGATTTGGAAAAAAAAAAAGAAAAGAAATGAATTGCAGTGTAATTGCTTGGTTCTGCTTAGTTTTCTTCTACTTCTCATTTTGTGTTGCTGCAGCCTCCTACATGACCTGTCAAGAAGTAAAAGTTACTTTTCACTTCACAAGGGCAAGGGGCTTGTAGATGAAACTTTCCTCCATTTGCAAATAATTGCGTATTCACACAATGTCAGCATTTCAGACAGACATTTAGTTTGAACTAAAGAGCTGATGGGTTCGAAATGCAGCACTAATTGTATTTAAACTGAGCAGGATTTGCAGCTTTGACCTCAATCTGCTCTCGGTGATAGAGAGCGGTGAGCGTTGTCCACACAGTGTTCATTTTGTATATTCCAGGGTCACTTTTCCTATTTCAAAATACACATTCATTATGAATAAACGCATAATAAAATAAAACATATGTAAGCGGTTCGGATAATAGCTGTTGTTTGAGATTTTAAATGGATTACTTCAGGCAATCCAGCGTTCAGGGTTAGCAGAGAGCGCGATGCTTAGTACAGCGTCTCAGACAGACGAAAAAGAAAAACCGACAATTTCTCTGACTGCAGCAAACAGTCTGAGGGTATTTTTGGGCCTTCCCTTGATTTCCCTGCCTTCCTCTGTCCTCCTCCATCTCCTTATCTCTTCCCTCGACGGCCCAGCTACCTGTTAAACACACATAAAGTAAGACATCAGCGGCAGTGATTGAAGCCCACATAGTGGCCGTCTCGCTGCCTGTTCACATTTGTTTGAGAACACAGCTGATTATTGCTTCAGGGGTTTTGATGTCAGCGAGGATTCGGATGATTTATCTCTAACTCCCCTGAAAATCTGCTTCAAACACACCTGAGGTGATGCAAGATATTTATACGCACAGACAAGTGCACCCACGTGCACAGATATGCATGCACAGCATGTACAACCCACTCAAGTCAGGACAATTACATATACATTATTATTCTCCCACAGTGGAACATGTTTAGGCTTCTTTTCCCATGAGAACACATCATAGATAAAATGAAATATACGATTAAATGAATATTTGGTGGAGTGACCAGTCATTAAAGGCCAGTTCTGGCTGCAGAAGCTCTTGGTATTCATGTGGACTGGTACAAAACCTGCACCTTGAAGCTTGCACAGTTTATACCTAGTGACATGTGTGCTAAAAAAAACACAAAAAGGGATAAGAGTTCAGAGTTTGGGTGAACTGCTTGACAGAGGTGTTGGCAACACCACATGAAGGGCGGGCAAAGGGACTCAGAGATGTGTGAACTTTGTCTAACCTCAGGTTCAGGAAAGCTCGCTGTCTTCACTGGCTAATGGTCTGCTCCACTCACTTGTTCTTCATATTGCAATTTTATTGTTTTGTTTTCCTTTACTTGCAAAGTGAAACCAAAACTTCCCACCTCATGTAAACAGCAACAAGAACCTAGAACCTTTGCCCTGAACCTCAGATGTGAAGACACTGTACACTCTACATGTACATATACACATGTTTTAAGCTATTTATGGGAGTGATCACCAAGAAATAAATATGAAAAGAGAAACATTTAAACAATGTAATTCTCACCACTGATGCAAAATACACATTCCAGCTGCATTTAAAAGGATAGTGATGGATCCAGTGTGCATCACATTTCCCTTATTGTTAAGCCTTCGCCGCCACAGACTAAGTCCATCTATACATTTTGATAAAAGACAAAAGTGCCACGCTTCAATTTCCAGATGACTGACAGATGTATCACACAAACACAACATCTTTACCTGGTGACCATGTGGAGGGGCTTAAAGAGGGGGAGGGGAGTGTGGAGAACTGTCAATCATGTGTATGTAAATGCGTCCATTTAGTCTGAATTATGATGGACATGGAGAGCCAGAAACACGAATGAAGTGCTGTCACAAAGCTACTTATGCTTGTGATGCTGCCACACAGATGGGCCTCAGTCGCCACTTAGCTGCATCCAATTAAAGCTCGACAAATCAAGCAGCTGCCAATTAACAGCCTGTCAGGTGTCTGTTGTCGGAAATCACAAAACACGTGGGCAGAGCAGGAGAGCAACACGAAGCGAGTCCACAGTTACAATCAGTGGTACAGTCCACTCTCATGGACAGATCAGTTCCAACTGCTTGATTGTCACATACTCGGAACATAGTGCATCATACAAGTTAGATAATATACAGTAGGTGTCGGGAGAGGAGCAACAAGCAGGGGAAGGACACGGAGCTGCAGCGCAGCTGAGACAGAGGCTTTTTGTTGAGAGCCACCAACATCAACACATTTATGTAGAATCATTTTCATGTTGCTGCCATTTTGCTGCTTGTTTAAGCCTGAAGAAAATGTCCACAGTATTTTCTGGCGGGCAATTTTCTCCAATCGCACATCACCTACATCGTCTACATCATATTTCTTGAGTCTTGTGCAAGATCTCGGCACACGCGTGTGCGTTAACCCCTCAGCTGAGTGACGCAGTACTCTGCTTGTCTGTGTCAGGTCAGTGGAAACTTGGCCGGTGACACAGAGAAGTGAGCGGGAGGGAGCCAGAGACGGAGAGAAAGCTGTTACCATAGCAACTGAGCAGGACAGAAGGTATGGGATGCATGAGCTGTGCTCGTGCTCGTGTGGAGTTAACTCTCGTCTCATGATCATTTCATATACGTGCATGACTTAACGTGTTCCCACGCACTTCTACTACACAGCACTCAGCAGCAGGTTCCAGAAGCTGCCATCTTGAGTCTGCACAATAGTGACTGAGCACCAACCAACTGCGAATCAGTGTCAGCTGCCAATACACCAAGATTCATTGGCAATTTTCCCTGAGACATAAACCACTGAGATAAGAACACTTAAAGTGAGAGAAACCATTGTTGAGCAACGTCTTTATTCAGTGTCACTGAGCTGCAGCTATACTTTAATTGGTAAATCATCTTTGCAATTCCTTGAAGAGCATTGTTCAGATTTTGGAATATTTCCTGAAAGCCACTGAGAACTGAGAGATAGTTGCAGCCTGTTGCCTGGTAGATGGAGGCAAACAAACACGCTAATACGACAATTCATTCAAAGTTAGTTCAAGTCATCTCAAAGGTCTCTTGGACCTATAGTGATATTATCTCACCAGATCTGCTATCACTTCGTCTCTATGGCCACAAAAAAAACACGAAGAAGGGCGGAAGGTGGTGGAGCTTTTCTTTCGGATGTACTGCTGGTTTTGGGAAGTCGTAAATCTATCACACGAAGCTGCCTCGATTCAGTCGAGTCTGTGCATCTATGGTTTATGGTACAGTGTTGTTAAGTTAATGACTCTCACCAAGGTCAAACCGAGGGTGAGAAATGTGGTTAGACCACAGGTCCTTGTTGCTTTAAAACAGGTCAGACATTTCATTTACGTTTGCCTGTTCAATGCGCTGAAGGTTAACGCACACAGTGTGTGTCTGCTGCTGTGCACTGGGTCATACCACTTTCAACTTACTGGCAGTTTTTGGGGCTATAATTTCTCGAGCAAAGACACACACACACACACGGCTGATTGAAGCGATAAACAGCTAGGAGCCACAGCAGCAGCTGGTGCAGGTTGGGTCCGAGCAGTGGGACCTCCCTCTGGGCACCTGACACTCACTAATGCTGAACAAGCAGGTAGCAAGATGGAGGGGCAGTCATGCAGATACACACACACACATGCATACACTCTCAACGCTCTGGATCTATAGACAGTTCCTGCTCGATGAGACACAGCAGTTGTTTGATGCAGGGAGGTTTTGCTTGGCTGGCCAAGGTAACGATGGTGGTGGTGTTGTGTGTGTGTGTGTGTGTGTGTGAGATTCTATCCCCACATGGTAGAAAACCAGTTTCTATGTTGTCAGTTGCGTTTAGAACAGCAATCGGTGATCCAGTTAGCCACCAACTCACGCTGCGGTGTCGGCCACTAAAATCAATCAGGGGGTCAGAGGACAATTGGCGTTTTGAATGGAAGAATCTGAGAGAAGATGAGAAAGACAGGGGTGAGTGAATGTGAAGAGGATCTGTTGTCTCCCTTACGAATTGTTCTCTTATTTTTCTATTCTCACTTGATTGAAGAAACTGAAAAAAATAAATAATAATGTTCAATCCTCGAACACTGGTCTGCCACTATTTTTAGTTTTTTAATTAATTAATTAATTTATTTTTTTAATCATTTTAAAACTGAGAAATGGTGATCACATGAACAAAGTAGTATTTAAAGTGTGGTAAACATGTTATTAGTCTGTTTCCAGGCATATGTTTAGAACATTCTGTGATGTCCAACATGAAACCCTAGAACGTGAGGACAGAAAAAGATGCGTTCACGTCCCTAAATGAATGTGTTCCTCTACTCATGAGGGGCTCAAGCCTTATTGCCCTCTTACAGTAATTCACTCTGAAAAGGAGCATCCGCACAGTGCTTGTGTTTGCAAATAGACCGGATACCTGGGAGATTTAGATAGAGAGCGATAGATGTGTCAATTATAATATGGGAATTTACCCCGGCACATGAACCTGTAAGTAGAGACAATAAGAGAGTGAGAGGTTAAAGTGATTGCCTCAGATTTCCTGCGGTGTTTATGAGCTCAGAGCAGACACGCTGTGATGTGATCATAAATCTCTGCCGCCTGCTCAAACTGATGGATGGATCGAGAAGTAAATGGACCGTTTGGGCACAAGTTTTTTGGGAGAGCCTCGTTTTTTGGCAGGGAGCAGGGGCGATAAATAATGCATGAGTAGAAATGCACGGTATCTTGTTATCTTGTGTTAGCCGCATGTCGATGCTATCTCGTCTGTGTTTGTCCTGCAGGCCAACATGTCCATATGATGGAAATGTCAGCTGACAAGGAAAGTTTTCTGCAGCGCGCCGTTAACATGTACAGACTCTGATTTGCAGCGCGGCGGTCCGCCTTATCTTATAGCCCACATTAGTGAATTTGTGCTGACACAACTGCACGCCTTGTGGATTGCTATGTGGACAATGGAGAGGTTTAATCTTATTTAAACCTCACTTGAACGGTGGAAGAACAACACGAACGTTAAATGTAATAAATATCTGTACGAGTATCTGTGAGTCCTGCTCTCTCGTGTAGCTCACGGTGAGATATTAGAGCTCTAATTACACCGTCATGTGAGCAGTGATGTTTGTACAGGTTGTACAGTGCTGCAGCTCCAGTGGGTGGTTGAGTTAATGCAAAATAATGAACACAAGGTTTTCACGTCTTACAAAGACCCTGGATTAAACCAGTCAGTTCTCCTTCTGAGAGATCAATCAGTTGTCTCTCTGTCAGTCCACACTATTCTAGATATACTGTATATAGACATGGACCATGTCTCCACTTCCTCCCACTATCCAGGAATGAAACCAAAATATCTTGGATCTTACTGTTGCCTATAACACTTGTTAAAAATGGAAGTGATAATGATGATTAAAAAAATGTTTTTTGTTTGTTTCCATTTTACAAGACTGAAATTGCTAACGCAAATTCCATTAGTAATAGTTCTTAATATTTAGAACTGTTAGGTGCAAGCACAAATATAAAGAGTTGTATTCTGAATCCAAATATTTGGATAAAGTAACACATGGATAATGTACTCTACTATAGCTATCAAAGACTATGAACACAAGGTCAGAATCAAGAAAAGGAGGAGGATGTGTGAAAGTAAGTTGCTCGTGTGTCTGCATTTCATTTCATGGATGTGCATTCCAGCGCCACTGGAAGTGAATCTGCAGCAGAGAATAATTGCTTTAATCTGAAAATAGTCACGTTAATGGGTTTCCATCACCACAGCACAGACACTATAAGCTCTGCTGAAGGGCGCCTGTGTACACGCATAAGTTCATATCAGACAGAGGGTGGCAGGATGTGTCATAAAGCGTGGCTACATTATCGGCTAATGTGGAAAAACGGATTAAAGGTGACAACTGTCAGACGTCTATCACGACTATTATGGCCCTGTTAGTAAAATGGTGCCTCATTTTATTGATGAGTGGTATTCACTGGATGTCTCACATGTGAAGACAGAAACATGACGATATTCTCAAGGTTAGAGGATCAGTTCCCTCCAAAGGCCCTTGCATCAGCACAGTGTACAGTTCACTGGAGGATTGAAATGGCACCATATTGCACAAAGTGAGAGGCCTTGGGGAGAGGTGTCCACCACATGTCAAACAGTCTGTTAACGCTAAAGCAGTTCCATAAAGGGGAAAAAAGAGGAACGTTACCTTTTTGATGTGTTGTGGAGAATATCAGATGATGCAACCAGGGCATATTGATGCAGCATTCGACATTATACAGAAGCACTTTCAACCATCCCTTGTGTAGATTGATCTAAAGAAACCCGTGTGTTTCCAGCCCTACTGCACATGCAGAGCACTTTACAGTACATGCAACAACCCCCAATTTACACATCAAGGGGAAATTCCGTGTTCAGTATCTTGCCCAAGGACACTTAAGCAGGAGGACGGGAATGAGTTAGAGATGGAGCCAATGACCTGCTGGTTAGTGGGCAGACCGCTTTATCTCCTGAACCACAACCGAGCGAGAAGGAAACCAATACAGGCTACAACTTAAACAAATCAGATTCAAGCTTGACCCTTACTCATTTATCTTAGCATGAGATTCAAGCTTTTCAGATAAAGGGTAGGGTCAGTGATTCATTCTGACCAAGGATCAGGAAACGATTCCCTATCCCAGCTGATGGGATGTTTATATATTGCGTCAATCTGTTCCTATAAAATACAAGACATTCCTTATCTTTAATTAATTGAACTGTAATTTGCGTTTAAGCATTGAACATGTTTCACCTCAGGTGCTTTTGGTGGCAGCTCCAGTTGTGACCCAACCATGGGGATGCCTGCTGAACGTAACGTTTAATGGTTTTTTGTTTGTTTTTTTCTGCCAGTGCCCATGGTGTGAAGTTGTTTTGTTGCTAATCTAAATGATATGTAAACTCATGTGAGCAGCAGCAGTCTCCTCCTTCATTTGCAGTAATAGCATTTGCTCAAATAGACAAACATGTCACACAGGCCATTTAAGCTGTTTGGGCTTCTGTCCACATTTACCATTCAATGCATTTGTTTACTGTGCCGAGCGGTTCATCTGATTACATGCATTCCCTTATGTTTACAACATATGGCTACTGGCTGCTGCTTGTTTCCAGTCCAGCTTCTATTATCAATCACCTCAAGTCTGTGCAAAGAGGAGCCATTTCCCTCCAGATTCAGAGGCACGCGGCCGTATATAACTCCACAGCTTGTTACACCTGCTCTATAATTCTGTTCCACATTGTCACCTCTGTGATTAACATTTGTCTGGATTGTGATATGTGGAAGATTTTTCTGTGTGCATATGGCTGGAAAGTGTGAATCTCTGGCATGAGATATTGTTTGATTTTGATCCAAAGGGCAGGCAGAGGGATATTTTACGAACTGACTTTATTCTCGTGGACACTGTTCAGAGCTCTTACAGAGGAGCAATGCTGTCTTGTCTAAAACCATAGATTGGTCTATTTTTATTTGTCTCACAATCACTGTATATGAAGATCAAAACCAACACGTAATATTAGCACCGGTCTGGTTTTAAATATTTCTATAACTTCCCCAAGCTCTCTGTGTAAATGTATTAATGCATTAATGTCATGCTTGCTGGGGAGCGCGTGGCTTTGGGTGCGTCACGACTGCACAAAGACCTGAACCCTGATTCATTACTCAGAGGACCAGATCAAACATTTGAAAATCACCAAAAACAGAGAAAAGGCTCACAAACAAAAATACGAAGCATGAACACAAAAGCTCTCAAAATTAGAAAAAGACAAACTAAACAGAAGAACAAAACCAGACAAAGTGACAATGACATACCTGGCATGATGTGTGAAAATCTGAAACGGCGCCGCGGTTCCTCTGACAAGGGACGCGACAGAGTGACACAGGACATGGAGACACACAGACAATATATACACTCCAGGTAACTGGGAACAGGTGGGGACAATCAGGGCAATTGGGGCAAACACAGGAAGGGAAAGAGACAAACAACACTAAAAACGGTTTTCAAAATAAAACAGGAAACTTGAGACGACAGAGTCAAACATGACTGGATTATTGTCTGACTATGGTGGAGCTTTGTGTTAACGTCTGTGCACTGTGGTAACTGGAAGTATATTCATCTGTCTCATTTTGATGATTCTTCCTCATGGGAAACATTTTGACAGCAACCTCCATCGTTCATTTTAAGAACAATGTTTTGTTTCAAACATCGTATTCTTGACTGTGACCTCTCAGGTCCAAAATGCAAACACACACCAAATGTAACACGTTTCGTTGTGTGGGTGCTAACGATATAACGCTGTCCCAAAACCCCAATTATTCCTAAAACAATGTTTCTCCTTGAAGAACATCAATTGGAACTTCAAACAAACACAGTGTGTGTGTGTGTGTGTGTGAGAGAGAGCTGGCTGGTAACACAAACTGCAAAGCTTGGGTCATCAGTCTTGGAGGGGATTAAGGATGCTGTTCCACTTTTAACCTACGGCTGCATACACAGTATATGCAAACAAGGATGCAGAACACACACACACACGCCAGAGACAACCTTGGCCGTGCCCGCGTCTCTATACTAGCCTGGGGCTCTGTGAAATTATCCAAGCCTGAAATACTGAAGCTACATATATGCAATACATGCTGATGTTTTAACTGTGTGTGTGTGTGTGTGTGTGTGTGAGATGCAGTTTCATTTCGATAATATTCAATATTGGTGATTTATTCAGATTTTGTTTGACGTCAGAATCCCTCAAATGTGAGGGCTGAGGGAAGTGTCCTTGTCTCTGTACTTCAAGCTTGCAGTATTTACACATAAGCACTACACAGTATTTCAGATCAGGGAATGAAAGCGGCGGCAATTTTGCAATTTTCAGTAGATTTTGTTCTTGTTTCTCGGTTCAGTTCATAACGACCATCACATCTCCCTCACACTGCACCCGATGGTTGGGTCACAGAGTGGACGAGTGTTTAACAGTCACGGGGAAACCTCGTAACTATTGTGACACAAATTTGCTTTTGCAATCTACCTGCATTCAGACTGTTATGATATGCATAAAAGAAGGTGAGGGGAGTTGTGGGTTTCAAGGCTCAGTTCCCGTCGGCCGCTAATGAACCTGCGCTGTTCAAGGCCTGACATTTTATTGGCGTGTACAAGAACCACAAATTCACCCCTCTCTCTCGCCCGTCCATTAAAACAGCCTTTTAAATACAGAACACAGCCCACTGCCACAGTGAAGACAGCTGTTTCCAGGAGTTTTCTAAAATCGATCAGCGCTCTTTGTGTAGCTCCTGTGCTGCAGGCGATGCATCAGTAAAACCACAGCGTCTGTAAGTTCACCAGAGCAGCTCAAACTTTCCGTGTAAGGCTGACCGTCGACTCCCTGCGTGCTGCTGTGCCCCGCGGGCTGTGTTTAAGGCTCTGAGTGGTTAGAGAGTGCAGCTCACTCGCTGAGTTTGTATCCCACAGTCGAACTTTAAAGTGTCACAGCGATCACAATGTGGATCGAGGGATGAATCAATTAAGTTCCAGCCAATGGATCTAACATCCTCTCATCTGCACTTCAAAAAAACCAAAGCGTTATATTTTACTTAAACTATACGATTGTGGCAAAGGCAGAAAGATGTACAACATGTTTGTGTTCTCTTTTTTCATACATTAAAACCTAGATATTGTTCATTCATATTCTCCTCCCTCACTGACAAGAAAGTGGGGCATGAGTGTCTCGGCAACCATTTTGAGCCTTTCCTGCTCCTTTGAAGAAACGAGCCCTGAATTATTCTTGTCCCAACAGGAGACCCCACCTTAGAATAAAACTGAACTTTTTGGCAGTAATAAATGCTGACTCATCACCACCATAGGAATCTGAAATATTCATGTTCCTCTCTGATCCAGTCGATGCCCATGGCAATGGTGAACCTGTGCATGGCTGTTTAAACACATGCAAAGACTGAGTCTGTCTGAGGGTTTAGTTGCACGTTCATGATTTCTGCAGGGGTCGGACATCTTTATCCTCGCTGGGCTGAAGATCTTTGCAAGCACTACACTTTCTCCTCAGGTTCGATTTCTACTAAACCACAGGGCAATAAATGTGAATAGCTTACCTTATCAAATGAATGTGTGTGTGTCAAACTGTGTTTAATAGGGTGGCACACCGAAAAATACAACTTCTGATCTTAGCTGACCCAGGAAATACTGTTGGCAATAAGCAGGCAGACTCGTAAATGATCCAAACCTGCCCCAACCTTTAACTCCCTGATAAGAACATGTTGTTCAAACAGGTGCAAAATAGGCACAGGCTCATATTTCAAAGCATCCTCTGCCCAGGTTAAGACATATCCAGCCCATGTTAAATGTTTTTATTTTGGACTGTTTACACTCAAAATGATGAAGTCGACTGACCCACCTTTAGCCACTTTGGTTGTCCTCCCTTTCCTGAACGCTGACCAGAATTTGTACCATGGAAGAGAAAACATTTCATGTTTCCTTCATTGATCGACGAGGAGGTGAAGATGTTTGTGAGGTGAAACACTGAGCAGTAATCTGGACATCAACCGTGAAATAAAAACAGGTTACATCTCTCTCTCATGTGTCCGTCATCATTAATTACTGCAGGAACATAGCCTCAAGGCAGGAGCAACTAACTCTTTCTATAAAAATACTTCATTTGAGAAACTCCATTAATTTTGAAATGGCGCTGATGACTCACAGAGAATTAGGACTCGGAGCTACTCATCCGCTTTTGTTACAACAGGGGTAAGTTCTGAAGCAGGAGTAAACTCATCTTATCGATGCACTCTGCTTGTTCTATTCACTCATTCATTTCATTCCACTTGACCGACCACTGACCGTACACAAAGACATCTGATGCGTCTCCACTGAAGCTCCTCTCCGTCAGCCAATGGTGTGTTGCTGTCTGTCATGATGTCACGATACATCACTCTGAAAAAACCCATGAAGGCCATGTGAATGAATATTGTCATTTCCCAAGTGTTATTTTATTTAGTATTTTTCTGCATTTAATATCAACCCAAGTGAATCATGAAATGATTATTAACAGATTATTTTTTCAGACACAAAAGAACCATGTAATAATTCACTTCAACACAACTCAGGCTCATTCAGCTTTGGATCAAGCAAGCGGCAGACATGCTCACACCTACTGCTAATAAAAATGTGTGGCCCAAAACATGCGCGACTGTCAGTGTGTTAAGAATCTCAAAGGCCCAAGGCGAGCTTCATAATTTTGTTAAAATGCTCGGCAACCCAGCACCCAAACATGTGCACTTGACACACGCAAATTAGAAATGACTGTGAGTGTGTGTGTGTGCGTGTGTGTGTGCAGCTTCTATTGGCAGTTATTGGACATTCAATCATGATATTCACTGTGAGACTAAAAGGGGATTTTACTACCTGTGAACGTGTGTGTGTGTGTGTGTGTGTGCATACAGAAATGGTTTGGAGATCAGTCAGAGGGAAGCTGATGTAATTTGAAACTCTGAAATCCCATCATGAATTCTCATGGTCTTTTCTGTCTATTATAGTAAGCTTAGTGGGCTTCTGTGTGTGTGTGTGTGTGTGTGTGCGTGTGCGTTTCAGAATACAGAGTAAATAGACCGATGAGCGTCTCTCTTCGCTATATGTAGACAGAGGATTATAAAAAGCATGAATCTACAGACATGAGGTTGTGTTTGTTGCAGGCGGCTTATTTCATGCCTTTGCAGCGCCAGCGTTGAATGAATTACTTCTCCTCTCATGCGTGCTCCTCTTTTCCACGAGCCTCGTACAGACGTTGAAGGAGCTCTCTCCGTGCTGTGAGAGCACCTGTTGATTAAAAAAAAAAAGATATAAAAACACATGGTTGCAAAAACGTGAAGGCTGTTAATGAAAGGCATTTCCAGCAGTGCTAGCGACAGCCAGCAGACTTTGGTACTTCTGCCCTTCACCATGGTCTCCTTCACTCTTGAGCATGCTGCAGGAAATGGTTGGGTTCCCATTCAACTCCCACATCAGAGCTTTCATCCAAATCTGTGATGTGAATTATTGCTGGAGCCTGAAAAGAAGTTGGTATTTTTGGCATTTAGATTATATTGATCATTTGGCTGCCGTCTTATGGGCCAAGGAGGCTCTCGTTTTCCCTGTTGGTCTGTAATTGAAGGCTCTGTCTATATGAAAAGTCAAAGCTTTGAGTTGTAATGTTTTCGTCAACCAAGGGGTCCTGTGATTAGAAGGTCTGCAGCTTAGGCTTGGTTTGGAGGGATAAATCTCTGTTTGGAAGTGATTACATAGCAGTCGCCCCTGCCTCATTACCGACCATGAAATGTGCCCGAGCCAGGCGCTAAATTCTCCTGCAGCCCCAGTCGCGCTGGTGTGAGGCAGTGATCTACCGACGCTCGTTTCAGCAGCAGGACGGAGCGGACGTGAGCCGTCCTTAGATTCATCATCCGCTGCTTGTGATCACCTCCGCCTGCATTTTATCAGTTTATCGATCAGCGTTATAAGAGTATGAGGGACGAGCAAAGCCAGAGGAATGTGAGCCTTTCTCCCACCAAAAACACCCTGGTGACTGAAATACACTGCATAAAGAGGACTTGAAGTACCAAAAAAAAACCAAGTCAGTTTGTTTTAAGCAGAACAAAAATGAGTCTCAAATATCAAAGACACAGTGAAAAGGTTGGGGGTGGACATTCCTGAGAGAAAAGAAAAAAGAGATTGGGGAAGCTATGAAACATCTCGCCAACTAAATCCCCCTAAACTGTCTCACACACAAAACGTGCTGGACTGAACCGTGGGCAATCTGCAGCCCAAAAGAAAATAAAAGCCCAGCACACTGTTGAAATGTGAAAAATGGCCACAGGCGCTGTGCCCTCCTCCTCCTCCTCCTCCTCCACTTCTCTTCAGGTCCCACTCCTGCATAGAAAGACAATGGTAGAGGGGTGAGAGCACGCAGGGTCACACTCGACACGGCTGGGTTCGGGCCGGCTGCCTGGTGACAGGTGTTATATGGGGGCACGCCTGTCTGCTGAGGGCCGTAACACTTTAATGCTCTGTCTATGGCAGAATCCGTGGTGCTGATGGCGAGCACAAGCGCGACCATCGGGCCACTGAAAGAGGCAGTTGCACAAAGTTGTGCAATAAGCAAGAGCATTGAAGACCATCTCAGAGTCTGAGTAGGCATCTGCAACCCCCCCCCCCCATGGAGGACTCTCCAGAATCTTCCTGGGGTGAATAACACCACCGCGTGAACACTGAAGCAATGTGATTTATAACTGAACCCAAAACTTCTCAGGCAAGGGGACAATAGAATAGACACAATGTCCAACATTAGCCCACAGTTTCTGGCGACTGAAACATAATGGCTCGAGTGATACATTAAATAAGCTTTTCCCTTCTACCAGTGCAATTTCACTGAGTGCTTACTTCGACGCAGCAAGCTTTTACCTCCTGTTGTGTCAATTATGGCCCCCATGTGTCTCTGCCATCTTCCACATCCACTGCCGAGTTCATCCCGGGCCAACATGGCTTCGTGACATAGCAGTAACAGAAAATCAAATTTAGTTGTGGTTAGCAAATAATTAGTGTTTGACTAATGACAATCATGTTGCACTCCTTGATAACTGAGCAGCATGTAGGTGCGCTATATTCGATGAATAAGATCAGCAGCATTTCAAAAGCTGGTATAAAAAATGACATTTTGTGGTTCTCCCTCTGACAGGAGTCCACACACTTCATACATCCATCCTTGGTGATCAGTTTTTATTATGTTATTGACACATTCCGTGGTGCATTGCTGATGAATGCCAGTGCCTGGAACCCCCTCTGTGAATACAGTTTGTTCTTCTCTCTCTACCCGTCTACCTCTGCTGCAGAAAGGCATTTTTTTAAAGCTTCCAAAAGACGAAAGGGAGTGAAAAGGAAATATCACAACCCTCCCCCGGGGACATGCTGTCCTCCTAAAAAAAAGGTAGGGGAAATTGATAAAATCTTGAGTCAAAGGGAATGGAGAGCAGGCGATATATATCCTCAGTAGTTTGACACTGATGTCGATGATCATAGTGAGGAGTGGGGAGGAGAACATGCTGGGGACACTAAAGTCTGTGGTTGAGCTGCAATGCCCAAAATAATATTGAGGCTATTTGGCTCAGGGAGCTCAGGGGATTGTACAGAGCACCTTCAGTGTCAAAACAATACTGCCAACAGCAGAACGCACGTAAGTGATTCTCTGCATTGTTGTTGTTTACTGGATTCCATGCAGAAGAGCAAACATTGGCAAGATCACAAGATAGAGGTGAGGCATGTGAGTGGGATTGCCTTTACAGTCACCGTGCAGAACATAACCTACACTCCCACCAAGGCCTTTGAATTTGCATTTAAAGGAAGAGCAGTATCAGATTCCACTCATAGCAACGGCAGTTAGGCCTGGAGCTCCAGCTTTGCCAACCGTGTGGGTATGTGTGTGTGTTTCTAACAGTGATTACAGAATTTTAGGTCAAACTTAAATACAAATAAGCAAAAGTATAAGTGGGTTCATTGGGGGGTTTGTTTGCACCACTGAAAACTGCAGCAATTAGGATGCCAGCCAAGGTTGGGGTAATATTCATTCATCTTCAACCGCGGTGCTGGAGCCAATGACATCCATGTCTTTGGACTGTGGGAGGAAACCGGAGTACCCGGAGGAAACCATCGCAGGCACGGGGAGAACATGCAAACTCCACACATAAAGGCCCTGACTAGGTCTTGAACCCAGGACCTTCTTACTGTGCTAACCACTGCACCACCGTGCTGCCGGTGTTTTGCGTGGTTGTAGTACATGAGCTGGATGAAGCACAGCAATGTCCTCAGGCACATACGCTTGTGCCCAAAAGCGAGAGAAAGAACAAAACTTTTTTTTTTCGCATTTGCAAATGTAATGTCATCAACCACACTCAAAACATCACATCTAAAATTCCTGACACACGCATCAATCTCACAAACAAGCCTCTTGTTGTAATGTTGTATCAACACAACGGAATACATGGGCAAGATAGCGAGCCCCAAACTGGTGCTGACTTCTGTGTGTTGTCAGTGTGTGAGCGATGTGTGATGGAGGAAGAGCTGCACACTGAAGCATGTGTGTGAATGGTAAAACTTCACTGGAGAACTTTGAGTCATCATCAAGTGTAAATTGCCTGCGTTGCCTTGAAGGGATGAGCTGATTTTGTATCAGCAGAATTAATCAAACCAACACATCTCCCACTCCAACACGTGCAAACTTAGTGGTGAGCCGACTATTAGTTCTCAAATGGCTCGCCTCAAAGCGAGACAGCGAGCTATGCAATTTTAAGAAAGCCAATCAATATTAAATGTACCTGCTCTGTCCTCGATCAATTTCTGTTACAACAGAGGGAATCATTACTGAGCTGATTTCCCCTCCTCCCCCAAATTTGGTGGAAAACCTGGAGACAGATTGTTATTATGGTCGCTCTCTCAGCGTTACCAGACGGCTTCGTTAATAGCAGTCCACTCATTCTATCCTGATAGAGGTACATAATGCATCAGCTGGTGTTTTTGCAAGTCGAAAGATCAGTCGTACCCTAAAGCTATGACAGTGAAGGGCTGCTCTGATTGCCCAATGTATTTCGTATCATACAAAATGGAGCCCCTCCACCATCACTGCACATCTCAGAGCCTGTAAGTGGATCCTGATCATGACTTCTATGGGTCTATGGGTCTTTTATTTCCTCAAGGAAGTTCTACCTTTGCCACCGTTGACATTGCAGCGTTGTCTCATCTGCATCCTTGCATTGTTTGCACACTGCATCAGTCCTGTGTTGGCTAATGGTACAATTGTCTGTGTTGATATGATGTCTTTCTACAGGAAGCACTTTTTTCTATCAGGGGCATCTTGCCCAAGGGCACTACAGCATGCAGATGGGGAAGCCAGGGACCAAACAACGTCTCTAACCCCTCAGCCACAACCACATCATTAAATCATATGTTATGTAATCGTATCAATGGTATGCTGCAACATTTGTCTTTTAATAATTCATGATAGATATTTTTAGGCAGGGGATTGAGCGCAGCCTGTCCGATTGAATCAATGCGAGGGCACCATGTAGATGAAGCATCTGTAATCGTCACATCGGCTTTTCTAGCTGCATGACTGATGACTGTGTTGTGGTTTGCCTTGAGATTCAGGCGTCACCTTTGGGCCAAAAGCGTTTGTAACCTGCCCAGCAAAGATAACCTCCTGAGACAGACCGTCCACCAAGCACTTACCACCCACCTTACCAAATTGGTGTTGAAAGTTGGCAAATAAAATGAATTTCCAACAGAGATCAGTTGCCAATGGCGTGTTGCAGTATTTGCACCGATGAACCACACGTTTTTATCCTTTAAACTGAAAAGCTTCTGAGCAGTTTACGAAGCTTTGCACTTCTTCGACTGGACCCTTTTAGTTCATGGCCACTGAAGCTTAGCAAAGCGATCAAACCTTTTAAACAATGGTGACACTGTTTGACTGAGCTTATTCGTATGCACTTGGAGTCTGTATTTATTCAACAAAAAAAGTGGCATTACACGAAATTGGTGGTTGTGTTGTTTTTGATTTTCTACCCACTCAGCATTAACATTACAAAAGCAACTGCAGTGACACATTATTGTTGAGAGATATATGTTGTGGAAATTGGTTTTGTTTTGCACATAACATCGGGAGATGAAACTCTAAAGAAACAATCATTGTTTATATTTCCCTTTTTGTCAGTAAAGGCACAAATGTGTTGTAGGGGAGACTGAACTATATTGTGCAATTTGAGAGAGAGAGAATTTGAGAAAAACAGAAAGCGGTGATTGACAACTAGGGTGACGGCGACAGTGAGGACTACATTAATTGCTGTAGCATCAGTGGAGGAAGCCAAAGCGGAGACCTTACAAACGCAACCAATCTGGTTGTGTACAGGAAAAGAGGCTGCTTGCTGCAGCCACAGATGTTGCAGCAGCGGTGACAGTAAATGTCTCCTGGCTGAAATAAGACAAACCCTGGGATTCTGATGAGCTCTGCATGCCACACTGGCTTGAGCTTAAAGCTGCAGTCAAAAGCATCCATTTTTATGACAAGTGGAAGAATGACTGGCAGGATTTTAAACGTTTTATTACGTCAGGTTTTTAGACCATTCAAAGTGAATCGAAAGCTTCAAGGTGTGAGTTCTCAAGCCAGCAAGAATGAGACGCACCAGATGACTGATCCCCTTCGAATGATCATTTCCACCGAGGACACCAGGCTATTGTCCAGAGCAGGTGGATCCTTATTAAACCTCATTGTGGCCTTGTTCATGATCTTTGTTTAAATACAAGCTGTTTAGCCAAATAGGACAAAGACAAATTACATTTGATGGTTTGTTATTTGCAAATTGTGTCTGATACCATTCCAGATGTTGACTACCGTTGCAACTGGAGTATCCGCTGAGCAGCAGCGTACCATCAAGAAATTCAGGAGGCCCTGGCTTCAGCCAAGCTGTGCCAGTGAAGTGGAAAAACAGGCTGAGTGTCAGTTAAATGTCGCACTGACTATGAACAAGAACGAGACAGTGAAGGGTAGTAAAGTAAGATGTGATTAATTGATGGATGGACGGATTAACAATGAAGGCAACCAAGGGCAACGTTTTCAAAGAAGGATCCCCCGACTAGTGAGAGAGGTGAAGAGCAGGGTCTCGTCCTCTCCCAGGATGGGCTGATTGACAGGCTGATTGACAGGCTGCTTGACTGATTCAGAGACAGATTCAAGGATGGGAGCTCTGCTGAGCTGCTGCTCCACAGCTGTCACACTGACAAAGGAGATGAGTGCATTTTTGATCAAAATGATATCTGGATATTAAAAAATATATCAGTTTCAGTTTGGATCAATTTAACATGTAATTATGGGGTATAAAAGGGTAAATGCAGTGGGGGGACATGAATATGGTTTTGCACACTATGTATGTACATGTACATGTATCAGATGTTGGCAAAACAGAAATTACTTGTTTTTTAATTGCTACAAACCCTGAAAAAAAAAACCCAAGTATAGGACGTCAAAAAACTTACTTCACACACGTGGGTTTTAAGCAGCTGCTTTTGTGATGCGATAAAGTTTCATAGATGCAGTCACAACACCAAGCGGAGTCAGATTTCTGTCTCCCGTGCACATTTGTCCTGGAAATCACCAAACTTCAGCTCCCGACAACAAGCAGTTGTCACATTCTCTCTCTAACCCTAAAGCAGCCTCTGTTCTATCCCTCTGTCGGCTCAGCGTGTGTGTGCACACATGCATGTTCAGCTCCCTCAAGCAGAAGATTAAAGAACAGAAATAAATCTTCTTCTTTCATGCCTATAAGCCTTGTGTTCCTGTGCGAATAAGCAAAATCCTGAAAACACAAACACGCACAGACCTTCTCGTCCCCTCAAGTAAATATTAATCGCTCCCTCTCGCCGCTACACTTTTGGCGCAGAGTATTTCCCCTCAGCCTGGTGACTGATTCAAGGACCAGAGCATAAATAAACGACTCCTTACTACACATGTAAGGCTGAGGACAGCCCGCTGCGATTACGCAACATCCCAGAGTCATGAACATCTAAATAAGTCGAACAGCACATTAACTTCACACGCAAATCACGTACATCAGTTTCTGTTCCGCCTCGGTTCGCACGACTTGTTATGTATCGCGATGGTGACTTGCATTTCCGAAAGATCTTCTCCTTTGTGTTTAACGGGATTGTTGTGAGTTGGTGTCATGTGCGCGTCTGCTTTGTATCCAGATGTGTGCGTGTGTTGCTGTGCCTGACTGCTCCCCGCCAGGATAAGGCAGAAAAATCCAGGTCCCGCGCTTCATGTTCGGTACAGCAACCTTTGTGTAAAATACCCACACGAAAGTCAAAGCGTGCTTGTTTACGTACGACCCAACAGGCGTGTCTAAAGGGCTGCGGCGTGTTCCTGCGGTAAAGAGACGTGGCTTCACGTGGCGACGGTGTCTGCTGCCTCGTCGCTTGCTTGTGTTTGCTGCACGCTCCACTTCCTGTTGCGATGCTGGGACAGAGCCAAGGCAACAGTGGCAAACCGAATTAATTGCATCAATGTTTTGTGCTGGCAAAGATTAAGCACGTAACCACGTGCACGCCGGGATGTGTCCTCCACCTGCGCTCATCTCCTGGACTAATCCAGAGGGTTTGTCCATTTGACTTTTATTATCTGGATGATTCAACATAAGCAAATGAATAAAACTGAAATGTTGAAATGTCAAGTTGAAAAATTCAATAACTGCAAAACTTTTGGTGGTACTGGCCAACCCCAGTATAGATGTGCCTTCACGAAAACACACGTTCTCCTGTTTCCTCCCACAGTCCAAAGACAAACCTGAGGATTTCACACATTGCTATGCTCTTAACGTGTCGGCCTGAGTTCACGTCTGCAAAAGGTTTATAGGTTTTAATACGGTTTCATGTTATCAGGCTGAAAACGCAGATACATCTGAGAAAACACAGATGAACCAAACACAAAGTTATCATAACAGCGTCAAGACAATTTCTTCGCAAGTGGAATAAAAGGATTTTGAAGTCTGCACCCTGAAGGCCCTTTTATTGTAGACTTTGCAATGACTTCTCAAACAGTGCATGGCTTGTGTCTTTGCCTGTGGAGGCTTCTCTTCTGCAGGGCGTACGAGGACGAGCCGAGATCAGAGGAGGAGCGTAATCAAACCAGGGAAGTGTAAATAGTGTGCAAAAATCAATGGGAGGTGATGGGGGGGGGGGGGGGGTTCATGTGACCTGGCAACCCGACATCTCTCACCGGCCAAATTAGCAGCACAAGCGTTTCAGTTGCAGGAAAACATTAAACACAAGTTTTCACATGACCGCAATTCAGAATTCCTTTTTTAAAGTGGATAGTTTTGCAGAGAGGCTCATGCAGTCGCTTAAAGTCTACATCTGCATGCAGGCTGCTTTCTGACATGCACTGAACCCTGTGTATTCCTGAACATATCCAGAGGGGCTGAATGTGAGAATGCAAATGTCTGAGTCACTTTCTCAGGACATTGTCTGGAGGGTGCACGGAGAGTGAGTGGGCACGTTGGGGACATTTCTAGCATGCAACAGACAGAGACAAAAATAAAATAAAAGCATAACACTAAACCCCAGCAGGTAGTAAGCCGTGTGCACTAAATTAAACTCTGGCACACGACGCTGATTAGTTTTAAAATATCAATTAAAATTCACAGCATACATGCAGCTCAGGGTCAGCTCCACTGCAGCTGCGGGGGAGATATTAATGCAACCACAATGTGTTATTTACGGCCAGAGCTGGCAGAAGAAGAATAACCCCTGAACCTCAGCTGACATTTTAGCTCTTACCGATAAAAACGTGTTGTTTACCTTACAGCTATTCATAAAATAACCATCAGCGGCCCATAATAATTCAGCCTATAGCCGAATTCCCTGTTGCGAGGAGCTGGGGGATCAATGGCAAAAGCCAATGAACAGATTTCAGACGTAGCTGCTTTGGAAGTGGTGAATTTTTATTTTTTTCTGCTCTGGTACTGTGAAGTGATTCCACCACACAAAACAGCTCAAGCTGTGCTGTTGTGGCCACTGTGCTCTTCTTGACTGCACTTATTGACCCGGTGGGCGAAGAACAAGCAGCTCAGTCCGACTCCTGAACTGAACAGCTGGTCCCAGGTTTGGTTGAATGTGCAAGCTCGAGGAGTTTTTTGCTGCTGGACGGAACCCCGCAGGAGGAGCCCTGCCCCCCCCCCGCCTGGAGGCTCTGCTCCCTGAGGGTTGTAAAGTTTCATCACACTGGAACAAGCATCGACTGCTCTGCCTTTCTCTTGCTTTAATTGACATTATATTGAAAAAAAACCCATGCTCTTTTGTTTTCCACTTAACATGCTTCAGCGGGATCATTAGTGACCATTGTGCTCTCCTGCCTGCTCGTATTGACCCAGCACACAAAGAATAACTAGTTTAACTGTGACGTGTGTGTGTGTGTGTGTGTGAGGAACGCACAGGCTCGTGACAGGAAGTGTTATCCACATCATCTCCGTCGATATCTGATGATCGCTGTGGCTGGACTCACACAGCTTTTAGCAGCTATCCCACTGATGTGTTTATTGAACACGCTGACTCCGTTCAATATTTGTGTCGTTACTTGAGGAGAAAATTGAAATTATTTTGCTTTGTGGGATTTTTGTTTGATAATTCTTTTTACTAAGCTGTCAGTGCAGCTCAGGGTATATAATTACACAGTGAAGTTCTGGGTCTGATGCACAGCCAGCTCAGAAAATCCATGAAATACCCAGAGCACCGAGGCGTTCGCTGGAGCTACAGACTGTACAACGCTGAATTTCCACTTTGTCGTGTTGTGTGTGTCGCGCAGCGAGGAGCGATCCCGTGCTCCCGACCACTCGATAGATAATCACGTGAATTTCAGAAATTTTAAAGATTTAGTTGAAAAAAGGATCTATTAGCACAAAGTGAAATGGAAAACCTTTAATATATTCAGTTGTCAAATGAAAGATTGCTGCCTTAAGACCTGGGTAATTATTCAGAGCATGATGCCATGCAGTATTCACAAGTCATTTAATACCTGATCAGAGCTCAAGCATGCCTTGTGCTGGTGTCGTGTGATAATTAAATACCCTAACCCTAATAAACCCTAACAGGTGAATTAAGATCCCATTTTGCATGTTTGTAATTACAAGAATCCATTGGAATTATTATTTCTGTCTGTGAAGTGATGCAATTGAATCAGAGACGACTCTCCACATCAGCAGAGATAAAAATAAATCAAACAAGTATTTGTAATTCCAGCCTCGACATTTGCAACTAGACTCAACCAGCTTATTGTGCCAAATCAAAGTTTTGTAATGAAATAATTAAAAAAACAAAAAAAATCTTGACGTACTTTTTTTTTTTTTTTTTCACATTGTTGCATCATCAAGACGACCAGAACAATGCAGTGGTTTCACCCGGGATTTGACGATAAAGGATCTTTTCATAACCCCATGAGGTTTGGTTTCCAGACTCTTTCTCCTCTTGTGATAGCTAAATGGCAGAAAAGACATATTTTGAGTACTTTCTTTTCCCAGCGATCCAAACTATGAAAGAGTGTGTACGTCTCTGATATCCACTGAACGTGATGTTTTGATGGAAGTGGCACGAACGCGTTCTTTAGCTGCGTGTAATGGCTTCTGAAATCTTCAGTTTCCTCGAGAAAATATTTTTTTTATCTAGAGATATCTGTGCGGCTTCACCCGCATCGTTGTTCAGTCCATGAAAAAACAGAGTTGATAAAGAGCTGTGTGTCTCTCTCAGGGATAATTCTGCATTTGTTTTTCCACACTTTTAGTAGCTGGGTCAACCACAAACTGTGGCCTCTGTCGATCTCTGCTGTTCTTTGAGGATGTTTGATTTTTTTGCTTTTGCTCTGACACGCTCTCAAGACGAATAATCCTCTGGGTTGACCTTTAGATTCACTTCTCTGTTCTTTGTTTCATGTCGGCCTCCCTCTCATCTGTCTCCAGAGCTCCTTCGTTGGGCCGCCGCTGCTTGTGGAGGAATTATGTCTCCTCTGTAATTGGTATATCTTGTTAATTGAAGGCTTTATTAATTGTTTAAGTCAATAAATAATCAAAGGAATTAGTTAATAGCTGTTGAGCTGTTGTCTCTGGTAATTTGTTTGGTGAATGATCAGTGACGGCCTAGCCGCGACAGAAAATGGAATCGTGTGAATGAGCTGCTCGGCTTTCATGTTGGGATCAGACTTTCCCAAATATCACAGCTCCTCATTGGCGTTGCTCTCGCAGCTGGCAGACGTTTATCAGGGAAGAGTTTACGACTTTTATACTGACAGACATAATCCACTGCTTTTTTCCCCTGTCTCCACCAGGCCTATTGACTTTTAAACATGAAATATTCACAGTCATTTCATACTGAGGCTCTGGCCCAGAGGCCCCGAGCTGCTGAGGTCTTTCCAAGTGCAGATTCTTATTCAAATATATTAAAAAAAAAAAAAAAAGTCTGAAACTTTCTCTGTCTGAGTTTTGACAACACGATGTCAGACTGATGAAGGCCCCACCTGAGAGACACGGGGGCCTCACGTGTGCTTCGTCAAGTATTGGGGGTGTCTCCCGCCATCCCAGCTCAAAGTTGAGGGAATTATTAAAATACTGTTGTAATCTAATCACCAGCATGATGGAGGGGTGAGTGTTAGAGACCACACAATGAGCCTTAGCGACAAACAGCGACTGAATCTGAGTCAACCAGCAACTACTTTCTACTTTATAATAAAACAACACAACACGCCTCCATACAGCTACACAATGGTACGAGGTACGAGTCGAGAAGGGAATAAAAAAATATTTCAAAGAGATGTTTTTGACTTGATGTATCAGTTATACAACATATTAATTCACATTGCCATGAAAAACTTTTAATAATAATAATAATAATAATAATAATAATAACGTAATAAAAGGACACCAAACAATGCCTTGGTGAACATTTGTGTTCAAAACAGCAAAAATAGTCAACATTAAGAGGAAATTGTCAAATGTATTGTGAACTTAAATGCACCTGGATAAGGACAAGACATCACACAGGAAGAGATGTTTTTTAAAAGCTACTGAAGAAACCTAATAGTGATATTTAATGATTAGAGCTCCTCTAATGATCGGAGGAGTGAAAGGTTGAACTGAGACGAAGGAGAAAACCGACTCAGGAGTGGCAGAATCAGCGGTAGATGTCTGTACATGCACGACCACGGATCCATCCCACAGCTTGAGATGTGGTTTAAAATCAATACAGGGCTCCAAAAACAGTCTTTTCAAGTAGCCCCCTCTGCTGCTGCCTCTAAACATTCCCTGACCACACATCGGCCTCAGTCCATCCATGTTTCCACGCCACCATCTGAAAACCCTGCCTGCAATCCTAAATCACGTTTAGAGCTTCGGAAACACTGGCGCACGTGGCCCTGCTCGGAGGACGCGGAGGGACAGAACAGCTCCGGGCTGCTCACTTTCGATCACGACGCGGGGATGAGATGAGTGAGCGTCGGCTGCCGATGCCGTCAGCTGGGATGTCGATCCCTGGCGAGTCGTCAGTCACCTTTATTCTTAACCCGAGTCATAAAAGATGGCAAGCTGCGGTCGGTCAGGGTCCGTGGGACACATAAAGACAGAGATATAGAGGGGACATAAAGGTGAGGCTCTGCTGGATTTCAAGTTATTGTTTTCATCTCAGCCTCAAAGACGTTTTACAAGATGACAGATGATTTTCTTTAGTTTTTTTTATGAGGCGTGCGTTGATATATTTGACACTTATTACCCGACCACCCCCCCCCCCACACACACACCCGACCATATCAACAAAGTCATTAATCTGAAAAGGTAGAAGAGATGAGCAGGCCCCTGCCAAAAACATGACAGTGTCGGTTTATAGTGCAACAAAGAATGTGCCATACCTTCATCACTGTTATTGGAAATAAATAAAGCATTACGTTTTATCTCTGCTGTTTTTCTGTTTGGAGTCACCATTTATTTCAATTGCACTGGATTCACCTGCAAAGCTGTTTCATGGACGCAGACACAAATGAATTACATTTCTTCAATAGACCTATTTAGTCATGGTTTTGATCTCATGATCAGTTTTTTTGTCGGGCATGTCATGGTGCCAAAACATTTAGGTCGACATCACTTTTAATTTTAACATCCACTCTCACATCTGATGGAGCTGGACTGAGCAGGGATAAGACCTGTTTCTTAATCATTCATCATTGCAACTTAGACTCTGGGCTGACATGAAACTTTCCTGGTGAGCAGGACGCAGTGGGTAAAAAGGTTTGTTAAGCAGCAGTCTGACCTGAAGGGCTTCCTCCTCTTCTCTGCTTCTCTGCAAAAATTTCATGAAAGGAAGTTTCCCCTCGTTCTCGTTCCATCTTTAGTTAGCATTGATTTCTCTCCTTCTGATCCAGCCTCCTCTCTTCCTCCATTCATCCTCTCTTCTTTATATCAACCCCTAATGCTCTCATTTTCCCTCCATCTCCCACTGTCTTCTTCTCCTCCCGCTCTGACAACTTGTGGTCCTGGTTAATAATTGATTCTGGCTGTCACAGTGTGCTGACAAAGACAACAGCAGGGCCATTAAAAGTTCCCTCGCCGCCTCTCTCTTCCTTTTTTGCACACACACACACACACACACGCAGTCTCTCCTTGGTTTTTTCGTACTTGGAGCAGTCCCACCCCTCCGTCGACTTTACCTTACCTCTCTTGCTCCTCCTAATCCATCCCCCCCCCCCCCCCGTTACATCCTCTGTTGTCTTCACTCACTTCAATCTGTCCTGACACTTTGCCTGACGCACACTTTGATACATTACAAGCAGATGGTAGTGAAAATACTGCAGAGGCACAATTAAACTGCTGCAACACATCACTCACACAAATCTTTACACCATCATTACCCGCGCAGTCTCTCCAACAGTTGACTAAGAAATTAGAAGGAAGGAGCAGTCTGGAACGCCGATTCTCCACGACGCTTGAATTATGATGAAAGAAAGTCTCAAACCTGCAAACACAACTCTCCAACCTTTTAGTACAGTGTACCTTCAGCTGGCAAAGTGCTTCAAAGCCATTTCTGCTGGTCTTAAAAAGATGGTTCACTAAAAAATAATATTAAAAAAAAAAAAGCTCCTCATCTATGGCGATGGAGGAGTGGGGGGGGGTGTTTAAGTCTATTGTCAACCAGAGGCTCAGTTGTGTAACCACTCAGAGCAGAACCTTGAAGATCACCAGTTCAGAGCATTTGGGATCATTGGAGATTACATACATCCATTTTGTCTGATATTTCAGATATCGGGGGGGGTGAAGGTAGGTGTGTCCTTGCTCTGACCGCTGACCTCTCAAGAATTTTTTTTTTCACTATCCAGAGAGAAACTGTTCAAACAGAGTTGCAGTTGGATTCTAGAGAAGACTCGTGCCACAGTTCTCCTCACAAACATCAACAACTCCTTTGTTTGCTGTTCCTTTTGTGTTATTAGGTTGTATTACCTCTTCCTGTTTCTGTCTCCACTCTTTTTGCCTCTGCAGTGTCTTCGACATGTCTGACAATCAACATTGCACCAATAAAACACACCAGTGACCTTCCATACTGACATGCACACTGTACACACACACACAGACACACACAGACACACACAGACATACACACTCCCCCCACATTTCCAGGCAGAGGCGTAACAGCACTAATCTGTCACGCTCTGTCTCTCCCATTCATTACCGACACTATAATCCAGCACACCTCTGATGTGACCAGCCTCCAATTAGAAATCCATCAAGCCCAAGGTGCGTTTAATTGCCTTGTCGGCGCCGCACTTCCCCACCGAGACCTTTCTCCCCACCAACTCTTTGCATCATCTCACGCCGAGGTGTCGTAATTTCGCGTTCGCGGCGCCACACTGCTGCCGACAGCGGTGTTTATCCATCAACTGTTTGTACAAACAGAGTCAATAACAGGTTGCATCGATTGAGGCAGCGTTCCGGAGAAAAGTCCCACGTCAGTCACGATGTTTTTAAAATGTTTTACTTGTGTTCCCTCAGCATCATGCTAAACGTTATTTTCAACCCTGATGAAGCACGTCCAGGATTAAGACAATAAAACCCGACACGTGTTTGAAAAAGACCATTATGGAAATTTCTATCTCTCAGATTCTGAAGCAGAGACATGAAATGAAAACATTTGACTTCCAGTGTAAATCACTGCACAATACAAATAAAAAATGACGCACCTGCTGAGACCCTCAGACAAACGCCATGGGGCTCGTCCACACTGTTGCTTTAACATCAGCGTTACACTTGGCTCCTCAGCTCAGCGTCCACCGTGTGTCTCCAAGCTGAGTGTCTTTATGAAGCAGCTCCACTGCTGCCTTTTGTAGCAGAGGACCAATCAGCTAACAGCTCTCACCTGCCCTGATTGAGCCTCTGGTCCAGGTGAAGCTGCTCTCTCGTCGTCTCCTTCTCTCCTCCCTCTGCCTTCTTTGTTTTCTGACAAACTACAGAAAACTTTGTCGCATTTCCAGTGTTTTGCAGACGAACACCGAGGGTGAACGCTGCTAACAAAGCACACAGAGCTAAATTAGGTTGTTTATGAACTCTAAACTGTAAATAGGTATTGATTAGTGTTAGAAGCAGTGTGTGTGTGTATGCAATGCAAAACACAGGTCAAGCAGCTCCACAAGGGTATATGAAGCCATATTTGAGCATTTTGAAGCATCCTACACTCTTGGTTCTTTCCTCTCAGATGCATCAACCCACACCAGCTCTGACAGATTTAACGCACCTCAAAGATTCCAATCACTGCTGAATTTTAATCAACATACCCACCTGCACCTAAATGTCAGATTCACTCAGTTTTCAAGTTGATCTCAATAGCTGTGCTCTGTGTTTTAGGAGGAAGTGATATGATTTTTGATGAGTTTTTGTGCAGTATTTTTGAAAGAGGCTGGAGTGTGTGTGTGTGGATGGAACAGATGGCTGCTTCAGGAGAGCTCAAAGTTCATAGTGCTCCATGGACACTGCACGTATTTATGCTTACGTTGTGCTATTGTTACAATAAACATCCATACCCTGATCAGGTTATGTATTTAACCTCTATACTCGAGATGTGTGTAATACCTGACCTCATTCACACCTTTGTAACATTCTGCTCTTCCCCACAACTGAGCCACTCTCTCTCCGTTCTCCAGCCCGACCCTGATCTCGGACAGGTCAGTCGATACCTGAGCAACAAAACATGAACTCTTGAAGCCAGAAAACCATTCATCTGCCCGATTGTCAAACAACACCTTTTCTGCTCCATTGGCTATGTAGAGGAGGCTGAATTTATGGGCCCATAAAGTGTTTGGTTGAGGTTTATACACCCTAAGGAGCTTTAGATCACCGCAGCTCCGACAGGTATGTACCAGAAAATATGCCCGTACCTCTGGAAAATAACTCCAGCGCTCTGTCCATTATGTTGTGGTGTGAGAAAGTGTTTCCAGATTTTATAACCAGGCTTGATTCTGACTTTTTAAAATTTTAAAGTTTTTAAAATGGTGAATTTCTTTCAGTCTGTGGTACATGATGCCAGCATCTGATTCTGGGCGGACACTAACTTCAACTCCTTGATTTATTTCACCAGTGGCAAGACATGAGGATTTGTGGATGCATGTTTTGACTTGACTATCCAGATCTGAAGATGTAGGGGGATGCTGTTGGAGGCAGATCTTCAGATCTGGTTTAAGATCTGTTTTAAGATGTACGTGTAAGTGTGTTGCCAAAATGCATCACAAAAAGATTTACTGTAGACATTTGAGATTAATGGTTGGGGGGAAAAAAATAAAGTTAAAGTGTGGACTCTGCAATAAATTCTGCCTGACTGCCTGTCAGAGTAACTGGAATCCAACTGGAAGCACTGTTGAGGGGAAAGCGATGATCTCCACCCATAGTAAATTAAACTAAAATCATCAGCATGAAGAAGACAAAACATCAAACACCCCCCCCCCCATCTCAGGGAACACCATCCATCTGTGTAGATAACAATATGAGTCTTTAAATGTTCTTGCCTGTTTCCGTGTGGGATTAAAGTTAAAGGTCAACCATAAAACCTTATTTATAAATAACTTTCCACAACACAGACGCCGTATGCTCTATTGTCTGTCCAGTCCATGACCTTTAGCTTACAAACAGACAAACACTGACCCTGATCTGACCCCATAAAGAAACACAAAATCTCCCTGACTCATGGTTGGCCTGAGTGAGACTGTGTGTGTGTGTGTGTGTGTATGCACTTGTGAGACATAAAGGTCAACACAAGATCAGTCTGGCTGCTGTCTACACCTGCACAGAGAAAGTTGTCCACTTTCTTGACAATGGATGGTAATATTCAAATATTTTGAAGAATTTATGCAAACTAAATAAAAAGTGAATTTATTTAGAACATTTACAGTTAAACACAAAACTGCAAAGAAACTCAAAACACAAAAATGATGTTGAACATTAATGATTGATTAACAGTCACGGGGGTCATGGATATCAATATGTTTTCTTCCACTTCTGCTCCCATGAAAAAATAAACAATAACATTTCTGCAGGGTCATCAAATTCTGTTTAAAATCTAATTAATTAATTTATATGTTGTTGTTTCCATCGACATTACCCAGTGCACCCTCTAGTTTTTTTTCCCTCCAAAAATGAGCATGAAAATGTGTTTTCCCATTTTTGATTCAATAAAGCTACATTGGAGAACCAGTAAACTTAACCAAGGCCAATACAAATCCCCACACTCCCTTTTTATATATTTCATTATTTTTCCACATTGAGCTTTTTACTACAGCGTAGTCCCTCAATGCCTTGTTCTGTCTTTCACCTCCAATATCAATTCATTTCACTATTAACATAACAACATCAACCTTCCCTGTTGGATTCTTAAAATCAATCTACGTCATCCACCAAGTCCTGAAATAACCTCAGAGTCTCAGACAGGATCTAGTCCAGATAGCATAGTTTTTGCTTAATGTGTTGTTCTATTGTTACACATCAACATTCATGCAGTATTTCACGTCGGGTGTGTGGTGCACATGTTTGTTTTTCTACTCTAGCTTCCCCTTTTCTTCACCTTTGAGTTTGTGACCAGTGTTTTCCATCCCAGTGACTCTAATGAACAATGCAACCATTGAAGCCACAGAAGGAAAGATTTAATAAAAAAACCTGACAAAAAACTTCTGAGCAACCTCTACTCTCCTCTTCAGGGCTTCAAAGCATGGACGCATACATGGTCATCATTGGTTATAAGAAGAATAAGAATACGTAATGTTTACTCCACCAGCACAGAGAAAACTCTGCCGCTGTCAACTGTGTGTGTGTGTGTGTGTGTGTGTGGAGTGCACTAACAGCAGCAGGGATAAGATGCCCCAGAGGGAAACACCTACTTGGTTCAGTTGGCTCAAGTGCTCTGTTATTCCTGCATTTCCAGGGAATTTGTATCAGGTGTGAAAGCTGAGTCATCTCCCACCAACTGTCTGTCATCTGGATCTTTTTTTTTTTTTCTTCTGACCTGCGTGTTTAAAGTTAATCCGTAGAAGAAAGCGTTTAACCAAAATATGAAATAACACTGGCTCACGTTGCCGATACGACCTGAAAGCAGCGTGACGTATTTTGGAGACACCGTCGTCATGTTGCGACGTGTGATGTTAGGAGCAGGTGCACACTCAGTTAAATCCATTACTGCAGGTGTAATACCTGCTGGTCGGCGCCCAGTCAATCCTGGAATGGCTCCTTTAAGACACAATAAGCTCATTAGCACTGAAAGCTTTCATAATCTTGACACATTCTGGCTCCAATCCTGCACATCTTTCCTGTGGTCCAGAAACACAAAATATAAATCCTATCTAAATACACAGATCTTTGGCTGGGAAAGCTTCATCTCAGCAGGATGTGTTTTGTATGCTGTACAATGTGTGGTATCTGTTTACACTCCAAGGCTTCATTAGTCCCATTATGGATTATGACATTCATAAAGAGCACCGCAGACTCACCTTACACTCACTGCCTTGGTTGTGTTGAATTAAAGAAATAGATGGAATCTCATAAAAAAAGTAAAGTTAGCCTACTAAAGTGGCATAAAACTTTGTTTTGTTTTGTTTTTTTTTATTGCTTGTTTAAATGAATGTCTTCAACCAACAGTTTTGTCTGTTGATGTCAGCCCTTTGTTTTCTTCCCGGGGACCATTTGAAATGGTAGCAGGTTCTCTGAATAAGCATCAAGAATAAATGTCCATCAATCCATCAGGGCTTGGCTAATAATGATTAGATCAAGACGTTTCTAATTCAAATTCTACTCAACAGCCACATCTCAACAGCCAAACAGAAATTACAGGATTTTGGTTGGAATTGATCCAATTGGATGACCTTGGTGAACTCTGGCGATGCCATTTTGGACCACTGAGCAATAGTTAGCCCTCTGTAATGTCCTGACCTTTGAGAGGGCAGAGTGGTGGAGTCCAAAATACTTTAGTTCTGTCCAACTGTTGCATTTTATTTCTCAACTTTTGACAGGGCGTTGCAATCACGTGTGTCAACAGAAGCATAGAATATATAGTATTGTTGCAGTGGTATGTTCTACCGTACATATACAGTGTGTTTTATGAACAAAGGAACGGTGCAAGCAAAGAAAGTGTTTAGAACTGCTGTGCATCATACACTTGGAGGAGGTACGGACAAATCGCAACTGTTGTCAGTAAAAGCATTTAGTCCATGACCTAATTTTAGTCCATTGATCTGGACCGAGGTGATTGTATGCTGAAAATCTTTCCATGACACCTTGGACTAAAAATGCTAAAAAAAAAAAAAACAACTTGTTATTCCAGGCCAGTAGGTGATGGGAAAGTTAACAATTCATCGGCTACTGAGAAAAAAAAACAAATAACAATAATAATATTTGGAACGCGTCCTGAGAGCTCGGACTGAAATATGAGCTAATTATTCACACATCCATAATAACCGGATGTCTGTTTATCGCACCTTTACTTCTGGCTCAAGCTTCAAGGTGCTATGACGAAACCAAAAGCAAAAACATGACTCGTGTGGACAGACGAGGAGGTCGTTGCAAAGTTTCAAGTTACAATACCAGGTGATGAAAGCAGAGATAAACTGGGAATCCTTGTTTTACCGAATACGCAGACATGTTGGTGGCGTCGCAACACGTTTATTATAAAAGAGTCTCAAAGAACTACAGACGTTGTCTAATGAATGATTTATAAAAATGATTTATAACATGTCGCCGTCATTGATATTACAAGTTCAGGGTGAAGGTATTTTGAGTTTGCTTCTTAAAATATTCTGTATGAGGGAGTGGCATCCCTGTATGTCTTCCATCACTCCTCTTGTCTATGAAGGCCTCACAGTAACTATATTAGACAAAACATGCATTAATGATGGACTGGAGGTCAGTCAGGTTAACATCCGCAGCGTCTCTAAACTCTCCAAACCTCGTCTTCAATCAGCCAAAAGCACATTCAATTACATTCTGGCCTCTCTGCATGGATCTCATCAATAGTTGATGGAGCCAAATTGGATTAATTTAAGTTTTCATGACCTGCTCATAGCAAATCAAAAGCTTGCAACAGCCAAAGAGAATAAGGAAGTGTGTGAAGCGTGGACGCAACAAACAGGCTGTTGGACGCCATAAGAAATATTATATTCACCAACGTATAACCAGGGATTAGTTCCATTAAAGAGCATCGCTTAAGATGCATCTGTATCCATACTGGTACATTAATGACTAAACAAGGAGAAGCAGTGTTTAGCTATTCTGTGTTGGTTAAATGTTCCCCCCAAAGTCAAACCCAGACAGCGAAGAGAGAGCAGAGAGTTAAAACCACGCAATGGCTGGTTGTGGTTAACACCAGCGTTACAGTGCACAGTTTCCATCGGGCACGTCTCCAGATCTGAGCTGCACTCCAGGCCCCGCTCAGCAACACGTTCAAGCTGTCAGGTTCAAGAAAGAAGGCCTTCACACGTGTAACCGTGTTGCCTTCACTCCCACTCCTTCTCTGTGCCTCCTGTTTGCATTCCCTGTCTGTCATTTTCCTTTTCGCATCCTTCATCGCGTGATAATGATGAGCGGTGTTCTCGCTTATATAAGGAACACTGAATTTGTGACTATGGGAGCTGAGGCGTTCGCAGGGACTCAACGTGGCTTCACCCCGTGCTATTTCTGTGTGTGTGAATTAGACACAGAGATGTGCAGCACAGCTGCTCCAGCTCCCATATATCACGTGGAGGATGCTGTGAAATCCATTTGCAACAATTAACTCTCACACATATGTTCCTTCCTGCTTAATTGAGGAAGTACATTTGAGGTGACAGGAGATGATCCAAGGAATGAGGGTAGCGTGGCGCAAACAGAAAAACATGACAAGCAGATGGGCTCAGTGAATGTCTCCCGTTATTGTTTTTATGTGACCACGTCCTCCATTGCTTGTATGCATCTCTGAATAAAAGCAGTTGTAATGTATAAGCGCCTCGGTAATTGCACTAAACAACCCTCAGGTCATTAACATTGATATTCCTATTACACCTATTACCAGCTGGACTGGTTGGCGATAGCGGTAGTTTTATGGTCCACACTGAGCCGTTAGTCTCTCCGTGGAGCTCGCTGGGTGGAGCTCGGTGCCAGCAAAGCAAAAGGTTTAGCCCTGGATTATATCAGGATCTCCCTGTCCCTGGGCGTACAACGGCAGCTTTCCTGAGACATTTCCTACAGGGCCTCATTTTCCCTGAAAACCAAAGGCATCCAGAAATATTTTTATATGTTTTTAAAATTGGACGACCCATCTGTTACTGTGACTGTTACTGTGCTCTGGTCTTTCCAAAGAAATAATTTACCGTTTATACACAACCTTTTGTCCGTAGACCCAAATCTGCTTGTATGGGAATCGTTTCCTCGGCCTGTGATGATGCTGGGTGCAGATTCCTTTTCTGTGAAATTTTGCATTAAATTCTGCATTAACTGAGCTGTGGCGAGTAAAGAAACATTGATAACCTGTTCATTCCAAGAACAGTGACGCTCAACTGAGTACACACCAGCCTGAAGTGGATAATCACGACCAGTTGCTGTAATCAATCGTCATGTTGTTGGGCCCCTGTTGCAGTAGAGCTCACGGGGGACTGTAGCTGCCTGCGGTGTTTTGCCGGAGATTTCAGACTTGCAGTGCCATGTACTAAGATTTGAGAGGGGGCATCACTTTGAGGTGTCATGAACCTCAGATAGCCAGGAACCTACTGATCATCTCAGCGCTGGGAATTGGCCACTAATTGGCCAGCGTGAGAGGTTGATCAAAGGGCTGATTTGCTGAAACCTTGGTGCATTTCTTCTTCAAGTCTGCATCTCAACATTTCCTCTCTCTGCCTCTTCACTGTTGTGTTGAGTGAAGCGGAACAGACGCTAATTGACTTGTAGCTGTGCGTTGTAGCTCTCGTGTGGAGGAGGCTGATAGTGTGGCTACACACACACACACACACACACAGAGATCCACACAGTTACACACGCTTTGAAGATCATGGGGTTTTAATTGTCTGGGGGATGTGAGTGTGTGTGTTCCAGGTTGTTTTTTTCTTGCTTCAGGTATTGTATGACAACACGCTTACACCTGCCTCTGCAGCTACATACGCACAGAAGCAGCTGCTCTTATTAGCAATCGTAACACAGACTGAAGCATCCAGACATGCTGATAATGCATGCACGCTCTCACACGCACACCTGCAGAGTGGATCCAAACCCAGCCCGTACTGACAAATGACAACAATTAGCCTCCAGTGGAAACATCAGTTCCACAATTATTGTGTCGGGAAAAAAAAAACTATGTAGCACTAATTGTGCAATCAATGTTTTTTCCACAACTTTTTCAGATTTGGATGACTTTATTTTTTTTAAGATTGCCTTGAATACAGGCGTTTATGTGTTCACCCGTCTGTTTATTTGTTGGCTAGTTTGTTTGTTTGTTAGCAAAATGATGCACAAAAAATGCAAAACAAATTATGATGAAAGCTGCTGCTAGTATGCAGCATTGATGTTTGTTGGCATTGTCATCGACATCTCCAGGAACAGTTTTTATGAAGCTTGGTGAGCGAAAGACAAGACACATCTTAGTTCTAAAATGCAACCAATCGCCCCATTGGACCGCGATAAACATCACCAGTTATGGTGAGGGATTGAATATTGACTGTGCCCTTAATTCATTGATCTGAAACTAATTTCAAACACGAGGAAATGAAAGGATGAGGACCAATGAGTTCACAGGGAAACAGTAACTAACTGCAGCTGGTTTTATTAGTGAGCATGTGGTGAACATTTCCCTACATATGTTGAACTTATCCCCCCGACCTGCACAGGTAAAGTTAAAATAACCTCACTTCCTCAAGAGAAATAAATTGGTGCAAATTGGGTCACAGCTGCTCATTAATAGAAACATGAAAGCAGCAGTTTGGAGCTGCATCGAGCGAATAAGCACATCTGAATATTCTAGTTTACCACTATAACCAGCACTAACAGTAGTGCAGCTCGGTGTACCATGAATGGCTGAGCTGCTTGTCTTATCTTCAAAACTACAAATTGCTGTTTTTCTCGTAAAGCTTATTTGAAAAACCTGGTTTTGGAAAGAAGGCTTCTTGTTTTGTCCAAACATATCAAACCCCAAATCCCTCCACATGCCACTGCTCATGCTCTGGTGACATTAGTGCCTTCTCACAACAGCTTGGTTTGCTAGTGTCCTCAACTTTTGAATCAAACTGATAGTGTGCACACAGTGAGTCAAGTTGAGGTTCCTCTGCTGGATCAATTAAAAAGTGACAGCCCCATTAGCAGTATATTTTTG
The DNA here is from genome assembly GCA_016785235.1 of Pseudorhombus dupliciocellatus. Classification (NCBI taxonomy): domain Eukaryota; kingdom Metazoa; phylum Chordata; class Actinopteri; order Pleuronectiformes; family Paralichthyidae; genus Pseudorhombus; species Pseudorhombus dupliciocellatus. The sequence goes on along the minus strand of JAFBJW010000047.1, from coordinate 520,439 downwards.
GACTGAAGGGAGAGCCAGGTTAGCCGTTGCCACCTGTATCTTTATGATTAGTTTGGTTAATTATTTCCTGGCACCAGGGACGTGAGCATTGTGACGCATGCCACAGGTCCCCTTTCCAGACCCACAAACCTTTTGATGCCATTGTGCTGCTGGCTGCCCTAAAGTCGTCTGACCCGTCTGGACAAACACACACCTTGTTCATTGTTTGGTTAAACATGCTAAGCTTGCTTTCCAGGTAACAAGATTAGAGTGAAAAAAAAAAAAATGTTCTTGATATTTTGAATTTTTTGAAAAGGAGCTTTGGTATTTCATTGCAGCAACATGAAGATTTAGAAATGAATGGCAGCATCAGCGGTGAATCTGAGCAGAGGACAAACAGCCTGCATGTTAATACCGAACAGTCCAAGCCTGGCTGTGGGTGGATGCCAAAGCCAATTGGACCTGTGAGGAATCTGCTCCTAATTATTAGGCACCATTTACCTGGCAGAGATTAAAGTGGTTTTAATTACATTTAAATATCAGTACTCTAGCGCAGACAGGGAGAGCACACACACACACACACTCCACCTACAAATGCGTCACACCAGGTTTAATTTGACTTAAGAGCCTGAGGGAATCATTTAGACTCGGGTTATTCAGCACACATTGCCTTTCAAAATAATGAAGCTGATAATCTAACACAAAATTATAAATAAAAAAATCCTTCCCCGGTGCCCACTGGGAAGGGAGAGTTGTGCCTGTATAGGTGTGGTTGCATGCGGACGGGGTTTTAATCGGCAGAAAGGAGGAGAAGACGATCATTTCGATGCAGCCTCGCAGCAACGCACATGTTGACATGCAGGCGTTTGGTAAACCCTGCGTCTGTGAGCATCTTATAAACATCTCACCACACCCTGAGGGCATAACAAGCTTGAAGAGGGTCTGCACCTACCTGACGATAATGTCAAAACACACACTCACACACACACATGTTTGTGTGTGACCCACTGGGAGGCGTTAATGTTCCCAGTGCAGTATAAATATCTTTCATATGAATTAATTGCGATGAAGCAATTCTGTTTACACCCATCAGCCTCAACATTAATACAGGTTTTAATACTGTGATGTGCTTGGTGTATAATTCAGGAGAACAGGGAGATCAAGCACCTTCTCATTGATGTGCAGATATTATTCAGGGCGAAGACTCAGGCGAAAGAGAAACCGTCACCAAACATATTATTTGGTATATGCCTCTACCCACAGCCTGATATTAATCCTAATATATGGTTTTTGGCTGCTCAGGGCTACGGCTGAATTCTTTATGACGCTGTTAAACCCATTCTAAGAAGCTACTTTTCATCAGTTTGCTCCAATAGACCTCGCCATACAGTCGCACTTAAGAAGTGTTCAAAAGCGGCGGCGGCAAAGGATTCATCTCTCTGAGGTCTTTATGAAATGTGTCCTTTTGTGACACCGGTTAGCACTTTGCTTTGCTTCTTATTTCATCAGAAAAGGGCAATTACACCACGGATACCTTCAATATTTCAGGAAAGAGCCACGTTCGTTTTCTCTCTAACAGTCAGATGAAAGGATCCGTATGAATGTTGTATGTGTGGAACAGTGGGGGGGGATTCATAATTCTGGCTTGATTCCAACATTCCAAAACATTTTCTTTTGGTCGTGGTTTTAGGCGAGTTGTGTGTTCTAACAAGTTCTTTGGGGACAACAACAAAGTGCTTAAATAGGAGACACAGACCGACGTTCTGTTGGAGGGAGTCAGACTCTTCTTCTTCCCTGGCTTCCAACCTCCATTCTCTGCGTGATTGGTATTGATCCTATCTAATGCTACCAAAACAAAGTAACAGGCATAATCATATCCCCTAAAGTTTCTGTCGTCTGAGCACACGCACACAAAAAAATAGCTTTTTTTTTTTAAACGGTAGATCACAATCATTTTCCAAGTGAGCATTTTTCAAATTTGGATTTTGTACAGTACTTTGTGTTTGAATGATGATGCATATGGGTGCATGTAAGAGAAAGCATCCTGTTAACATGATGATTACAGCATTTAGCTCAAAGCACGGTGTGAAATATCCAAAGAGTGTTTATGACGTTAAACATGACTAGTTCCCCCAAATAAACCCAGAGCCTCCTGGTGAGCGACTGCAGTGATGTTAAGATAAATAGAAAAAAAAGTGAAATCATTATTTCCCCATCAGGGTTTGTGTTGTTTTAGGTGTGCTTGTTTTGCAGTTTGGTTTTCATTAGTGATTTGATACTGCACAAATCCAAGAGGACTGGTTGAGTGCTGTGCAGATTCGGTCGTTGATGTGAGCTGGCATTCAGACGTTGTGGGAGGCAGTGGAGATTGTGTTGTCCATCTATGGGACCACCAAACAAACAGATGGCCATCATATCCACACAGGCCAAGAAGCCTCAACAGTCACTTGCTGCCATTCCTTTAGCACCCCCCCAACCCCCCCCCTCGTGTCTGATCAGACACTTTAATTTTTGATACGTCCCATTTCCTTTTTTTCTTTCACCTCGCAATGTTTTGCTGTCTCCCTCACAAACGCAGCCAGGAGAGTTATGCAAGCATGAATAATCGAGCCCAAAAGGCAAGTTTTTTTTTTCTGAGTGCAGACACCTGCAGCTTCGATTCGGCACACAAACACATGCATACAAATTCGCCAGGACTCACCCTGGAGCCAATGCACACAATTATCCAGAGACAATGGAAACAAAGTGTCGAGCAGATTTATAAGCAGCTTAATTTGACGGGGACGCGTCTTTCGCTCTATGTCCCTCCACTTCTCTATCGCTCCCAGTTTTCCTGAGATGGATCTCCCTGCGGAGAGAGCCGGCTATGGCTCGAAGCGCGACAAAGGCAGTGACAGAGATGGGAGAGGAGAAGAGATACCTGAGGAGGCGATAAGTAGAGACACAAGGAGGATGCACATGAAGAGTGAAGCTGGCTACGTCTCTCTCCCTCTGTCTGTGCAGTCTGTTGCAACATTTTTGCGGCGGAGTCCATTATGATTCATTAATTTGGGCTGTCCGGCACAGTGATGCTAATTGCAGCTCGGAATTAATTTGCTTTTCGCCGCCGAATACTCCTGCATCTGCTTTGCTGCATCAAATCATATCACATCACAATGCTAAATTAGGCCAAAAAGAAACCCCTTACTTCTGAAAACAGAATTCATTTATGAATCACACTTACCAGCCTCCTTCTGCTCTGTGTGGGCTAAGAAAACCGTGGTATTCTTTGGAGTGCCGGAACCCGGATTTTTATTTTTTTTTGTGTGAAACATGACGACTCACATCTGGAAAGAATTATTAGCCCCCCACACAAATTTGCATTTAGCTCTACTCAAATATTGTTTCGATAAAGAAATGCTCAAATAAAAATGAGGGCAAATTTGCTTGATGTCTTAATGCACAGGTTTTGTTATGTTTGTTATCTTGCTGTATCTTTTGTTTTAGACTAAAGTTTGTTTTAGTTTTGAAACTAGGACTTACGATGTATATTATTTTGACCATGGACCTGTTTGTTGGTGCTCTGCGTGTTTGCTCCTTTGCTTCTGAAACCTGCTGTGCCATCGTTTACAGCATCATTGGCTGGAAATGAGCTGAAAGAGAAAGCAAAACAAGCATTTGTTCCTCACTATAACACCAGAAGATAAACATGTAAACTATGTAAGGCACTGAAGACATTTATGACACTTCTTTTGCACTGACTAATTCATTTTTATGGCGAGATAACATGGTTAGTTTGGATTTGTGATGAAGCCAATCCCATATTATCTGATTGTTTTATTTTGTTAAATTCATAAAGGAAAAGCCAAAACATCTTGTTCATGATAAAATTCAAAAAATGTTCTCATGGAAAACACGCACTATTTCCAAGTTTGACACTTCACTCAGCTCTGAGTAAACATTGTTTTGTTTTCTACAAATGTAAGACAACAAGTATTGTCTCAAATATCAGTGTAAATATATATGATGTGCTTTTGGTTTAAAACATATGAGAAAAGACAAGAAAGAAGTGTTCTGATATCTTTCTGTTCTTTGTATAAGATGCATACGAAGACATTATCGTTGTCTTGAATAATTTCAGACAGGTCTTATCAGTCGTTAGGCATTACCAAAGTAGGACAGACGTTCACAGAGATTATGAAACAGTTTCTTTAAAGATTCTGCCTTCGTAGATAAGGCTCATGCAAAAAAATAGACAGGTTATGAGACAGATTTGCCCTGTTAATATCATGGCCTCATTACATAACCTCCGCACAATGAGCCTCTTTGACCCAATTCATTTAAATGGGCTGAGTCTTGGAAAAGGAGATATTCTCCTCCACCTTCATCTAATCAGTAACACTGAAAGTAAAAGAAAATGATTGCTGCTATAGCAAACTCAATCCAGTCTGAACTTTGAGAGAGTCAGAGCTGAGCAGAGTTGGGTAGCTTCAATTAAACACTCGGTTTGTTATATTATATATATTATAGCAGGACATCAAAGGACACATTCATGTACAGGACTTGATCGCCAATGTATTAAAATCTTGGTAAAACACAAAGACAACTTGTTAGAGACATGTGTCCCAGGTGATTCAGGTCAGAACACAACCAAGATGCACTGAACATGCATTTGAGATCAGGTATCTCAAAATTCAGAAGTTGTCCCAGACAAATGTTGCCACATTCCTTTAGCTGCACAAATGCAAATTTGTTCTGGGCCATGTTATTTTCTTCCTTTTTCCAACAAGTAAAATCTTATTTCAAGGTGAAGCATATTGATTTGCTCCGGCACTCCTCCACCCGCTCTTGTTTTCCTGATTCACACGAGATGCGTGATGCGAGATGTGTGAATGAATTGTGAATCGTATCGAGGAGGTTGGAGAACGTCCCAGTATTCACCTGGATTGTAGATGAGTTCAGGCCATTAATCTTTCCCATTGTTCTTTCCACAAACTGGTAACGCTCGCTGCAGCAACGTACCATTAACCTTGCATATAGGTCAGTAAATATCACCCAGCCAGCTACACACATTTTTCCACCATTGTTTTCTTCAACCTAATTAGCTCTGCGGAGGTACTCCTTGAACCCACTGAAGGAAATTGAAAGATTGAAAACTCCCCCAGAATAAGCGAATGCATTCCTCGCTCTCTCATTCTCTTAAAGCTGCACACTTATCCAAGAGAAGACAGCAGTGGATATATTGAGGCATAACCTGTTCGTTATACCTAAGACCTCTAGGGGTTCTCACAAATCCATGTACAGTCCACGAGGATGCTTTTAATACTCCGATGTCTGGCACCAAATAGAGACGACCTTTAAGTGCTGACAGACCCGACTCTCGCTGTGTGTCTGCACTCCACCATTATTATCTGGAGTGTCTATGGTAAAGACGTGCAGTGGCAGCACTAGAGGGACCATTCTGAGTTTCAAGAAGACTGTCTGTGTTAGATGCATTCAGAGGTGGTGGTGGTGCCTGAGTTAGCATTAGCAAGGAGCTGTACCATGTCTAAATTGTGCAGCAGCGACAATGTGTTTATTTATTTACAGCACGTCAAACCCAATATATCAGCTCTTGTTACCTCTTAGACAACATCTTCTATGTGTATAGATCCTCTTCCTCACACGGAGTTATTTGGATTTGGAAACATCATTTTGAATGTGAATTTCCTGGTCATTACCGTGCTGTGCTCTGGGCTGATAAACTTATTGTCCCAATATTTACGTGAGGGGCTGGGGGGACACATTGCTGCTGTCAAGGACTTGGACATTTGCGTTCTCAAATAACACAAAAAGTACCTTTTCAGGAAAATGCCCAGTCGTTTTTTCTTATTACTGAAAATTTGGTACAACTGCACACAGGATCAAAATGTGATCTTTATTTGTGTTGGAGATAGCGTATGTGTGGAAAAAGCCAATGAATTGTGCAATAGCAACATATTGTGTACCACGGGCGAAGGAAAAAGAAAGTGGAGGAAATGGTTTGAAGCAAGGGAAGGGACAGTGTGCAGTAGATGGAAAGAGGACGAGATGGAGGGACGAGGACGAGAGAGAAAATCAGAGATGGGGAAAGAGATGGAGTGAGTGGCCTGAAATGTGCCCCATGCAGAGTTTGTGATGGATTGTTACTGCATGGAGCAGCGCTCATGCAGCTGGCAGACTGAATCGAATCCAAAAAACCAATGCGGCTTCTACACGGCTGATTGTGTCATCAACAACACACAGTGACAGAAGACAACATTATTATCACTGGAGGAAGTATCCTTGAAATATATAGGAGCATGTCTCCACGTCCATAAAGACTGTCTGCTGTTGATGGTAGCTGACTGACAATGGGTTGCCTCACTATGGGCTGCAGCAGTCACTTAATTCAGCTAGCTAGTATTAGTAAATAGTTTTTTTATTAATACTAGATAAATATTTAAATAAGAAATTACATTGCATGGTACAGACACTAAGAAGGTTTGTGAACATGGACATGCTATATAGTGTGACAACAACATTTTTCAATCCATACGAAGCAGTGAAAGCAAAGTGTCAAACAAACAACAAACTGTACATTGTTGGGGAAAATTCTGCTCATCTGGTCGTTCTTAAACAATTGAATGTGTTTTCTAGTTATGGAGCCACGGCCGCCTGCTAACGTTGTCTCATATCTGTGATGTCTGGGGAGTGAGTGCACTGACCTTTGCTAAGCTCTTGCAAACACTGCAGCCAGTTGTATTACACCCAGGAAGGGACCAGAGACAGTGTCTATGGAAGTTCCACAAAGCAGGAACCTACAATCATGCTGTTTCATTCTAACAACATTCTCATCATTCCACCCGTATCCTTCCCCTGACCAGGAGGGGAAGACGAGCAAAAAAACGAAACAAAACAACAACAAACATAGATTATGTCTTATCTTTGTTGTTTTAAGATAATACGGTTTGTTTCAGTTTCTAACTGTGGTGCCAAAGCGTGAAATTGAAAGTGTCTGCTCAAAGCAGTCCTGTCCCCTCAGGACAGTCGACCCACAGGATTTGGTGTCAGGAGACATGAAAAACTGTGGATGTGTCAGTTTCATCAAATCATAATATACATTATCTCAAAACGCTTTACATAGAAGGTCAATACCTTGAAAATAATGGATGGATCAGGGCAGGAAAAAGGGACGGGAGAGGAGATAGTGACTAGGAGCCGTTGTATCGCATTAGAGGAACAATGGTTAACTTGGATTTTGGGTTCCTTCTAGTTCATAAATATTAGTTTAAATGTATTTAAAACCTGTGTAATTTCTGAGGGGTTGTGAAAGAGAATTGCTTAAAAACCCTCCAGCGGCTTGAAACCCGTTCTCTGTGATTGGAAAATAATGAGAAATTAGGCATCAGCATTTAATTTGCAAATTATGAGGCTCGATACCTACATTTAACGCACAGCATAAACATTAACATAGCTAACGTAGTGTGGCAGCAACGTTTCCAATAAAAAATTAAAAAAAAACATCTACAACATCAGAATACTGATTCAGACAATCTCAGACTCACTTTGCACAAAACACATCTCTAGTTCGAGTACACACAAACACGTCAGCAGAGCAGGTCCCTATACACTTGGGTGAAAAGTTATTATTACCACCGTGTGCATTCGAACCAGGCCCTGGACGAGCTGCATGCAGTTATCACCACTAACATCTTTAAAGCGGTGAGCACTTCCATTTGTTTGTCAGCGACACTGAGGCAGCAACTGTCACCCTTTTTTTTTTGCTTGTTCTTTTAGTGACTCCTGCCTTTTTTAATTTACAGCATAATTAAACTGAAACCTTTCCATAAATACAAGATGCCCATCAAGGCTCTGTTATCGATCACTTTACAAATGCCAGTGTCAAGTCAGACTGCTATTGACATTTTTATAATACAGAGTAATGTCCTGTTCTGGTTTATAGAATAAGTGTCTAGATTATGAAAGATAAATACTTTGATATTTGGTGGAGTGACATAATTTGGAACTTGAGCAGTGTTGAATGAGGCTTGATTTTATTTGTTGTGCAGAGCCAATCTGAGCCATCAATACGACAGCTGCCAATGGAGATGGACTGACCTTTACTGAGAGGAGACTGAAGCCTGAGAGATTACAAAAATGTACCTCCCTACACATCCATTTCTGACATTTGTCCTTACCCTTCCTAAACGTATGACTCCCCCCGAGTTACAGGCTGCCGACAGTCAAGCTCTGTAGTCCTGCAGTATTTGACTAAATCCTAACATTTAGTTTAGTTGTTGCTTGGTCTCTGTGCAGTAAATGGTCTTTCAGAATGTTTGGTGTCTCTGCAATAGGGGTGCTGAATATTTTAACGCAGCAGCTATTGGTACATACATTTTGCAGTATTACTATATCTCAAAGAACTCATAGTGGAGTAAAGGGCAGGTTAAAGCGGTATGAACCAAGAAAATAATATCAGACATACAGTACTCCAAATAAATGCTAATGTTCCCTGTATCTGCTGAAAACTGTAAAAAGGTGAAAATGTGTTCGCAGCAAAAGATCTCTAAGCTGTTTATCTTCCTCAGCAAAAAGGGTAAACCTTACGCCCCACGTATACGAGATCAACCAACTTTGAGAGTGTCGAGGCAGCAGGTGATAATTTAAAAGGATAGCCCAATCAGTGAACCCCCCTTTCCCACACACACACACACCTAAACCTCTCAATGGAATCCGGCAGCCCAGCCTTACATATTCATCAAAACAACCCCTCTGACCCAGCACACATTCTGCTATGGGACCATGGGCGTAACTAGAGGATGTAGAAATTCAGTTTCATTAAAAACTGAACATTAACCTCTGTTAAGAACGGATGTATTGCAGGACAGCTGCGTTAAATAGTCTTAGTATTAGCTCGGTGCACCTTCTTAATTGACAGCAGAGTGTGTAAGTGTGTAAGGCTGCTCGCCACCTGACGTGGCTCCATTGGTTGGCTTTGGTGGGGGTCCCACCTGGAAATGGCATATATTCAAATACCGGGGCAGACATGGCTGGTAGCCTGAAGATGCTTTTGATTTCAAATATTTATATCCCATCCAGCAATTCAAAATATTTTCACCCCTTCTCTGTAAATGGACTATTTTGTTTGGCCTTTATCATCCACTCAAACTACTCTCCTGCACTTTACACATTTCCCCCCCATTCACACACACATTTAAAAAGCACTTCCATACAAAGTGATTTCTATAACAGAGCATTCATATGCTCAGCACATGCAGGGGGTTAGTGCCTGGTCAATATTTGATTTTAAAGTGCTGTTATAGTAAGTTAAAAAATACTACCAAGTACCTACAGCCAAACACAGCTTTGATAGGATGGAAACAATATAGTTTTAAATCATGTTTTTTACAAACCAGCTACGTACGAGAATGTTCAAGGCGAGTAAATGTTAAGTAAAAGCTTAATATCCGAGCCAGCTACAGCTGACGGAGCTGAGAGATTGCTGAGTGTAGTGCTCTAAGTTAATGGTTTGGGTTCCAGTCTGCTGGGCTCCACTATGGATAAATACCATCATCAACCTGGGGCTTGCTGCTGGGGTTTGGCATGGAACCCTATGCAAGCCTCCTCAGCAACCCGGAATGTGATACGGTGCTGAATTTCCACGCCACTGTGCATGCCTCAGGTACAGAATAATGGAACGTGTGATGAGGCCCATGTGAGGAACGGCAGAATCTCATTTACGCATGAACAGAATGTGTGAACAGATGTATGTGCTGGGAACTAGAGCAACTCTTGACATCGAAGAGGAAAGAATGAGGCAACCCTCAATGGATCGTCCGCTTCATTAAAACCATGGCCACTAAAAGGGTAAAATTGAAAACCTGCTGATTAAAATTTCAACTTATTTAAAACCAAAAAGTTATAATGGTACCATAACGAGACCTTAGCTTTAACTGAGTCAACTGGAGGACACTGAACTCACGGCAATGTCATTATCTTGATAGGTTTCTAGAGCAGATAGAACAAGTCTTAACAAATACACAGAATTTTGTTGAGGATGTAGCATCACACACTGGATGTTGCTATCAAACAGGACGTTGTGTATTTTCCCTGATCTTTTCCCTGTGTTTAGCTTGGTGGTGATTGCAAAAATGTTCTTGATCTTTATGTCGGCTTGTTTGTGTGATTTCTCGTCTTGATTCCCTGGCATTGATGAAAATAATGATGATCTTTGATCTTCGCCTTTTTTGTTTTTGTGTTGCAGAAAATCGCTGTTTTCGAGGAGCACATGTGTGGTGGGGATTGCCGGCCAGCGTATCTCATTGTGCAGTCTGTTGCAGTGGAGTCCATTAGGAGTCATTTATTTGAGCTGCATGGCAGATTAATGCTAATTGTGCCTCTGAATCCATTTACTGTCAGACAGAAAGACAGGTGGAGAGAGGCTGAGAGGGAGAAGTCTAATTTCAAGACACCGCTGCAAAGCATTTCTGTGGTGCTTATCACACACTTTGACTTTTGAATAACAATCAGGGCAACATATTTTAACCCTAACTTGAGAAAAAGTTTGAAAATAATAATGATGATAGTGAAGTCTCTTATTTATAACAACACAGGCTCTTTTGTAACATGTGCCCTTTAGAAACGTTTGATTTTTGACCTAAACTTATTTACCTGAAATATGTTTTCGAATTTACAGTGGATGCATGTCAGATGAGTAATTCTAGAATGTGTATATAAACCAATTCAGTCTGAGGGACCAAACATACTGAGCGGAACATCAGCTCACACTAACCTGGCATAGATATTTTTTCTATTGTCTTTTTTTTTCTTTTTGCAGTGCGCCAACTAGCACCTAGCAACAAATCAATGTGATGCTAGTGATGACAAGTTGACCAATGTTATCACGCCTACTTCAGCTCCATCAAACAAAGGAAAAAGTGTGTTCCAGGGCAGGCTGGACCCCCCTCTGCAGCTCGCAGGGCCATCTGGGAAAAGCCGGCCCAATATTGACTCTGAACATAAATCTTTTCATGTGTGAGACCTTTTTCAGGTGAAGGAAAAGCAGAAAGATAGAGAGGAAATGTGTTGTCTACTGTACATCATTTGCACATGAATCACCACCAGTGGTTTTGTTTTAGGTCTGAACACTGATGCATTCACTGCCAGTTGACTTGGTTGTTCTACTAGAGTCAATGTTATGAGTGGTTGTCTCTCTCCTTTCAATTTGACACCATTTTCCTTGCAGCAGGTTGTGATTTGCCTTGATCTGTCAGTACATTGGAGGACACATCCGGCACGTGTCTGGCCAACCGCAGGGCAAACGACAGCAGGGTGGTATCGAGGGATCACTCGTCTTTGTGTCACTTGACTGACAGCAGCATCTGTGCTTTTGGGGGTTTCAGTGTTTCTGGTGCTGATCAATAATGACAAAGAGAACATTGACAAGGAGCACGATCAGATCAATCTTTTACAGCAAATGACAGCACTACTGACATACACACCTGGATCTGAGTGTCGCTTGAGAAATGTTGAGTTATGTGCAAAAAAAAAGGGAGAATAAAATCAATTAAGATAAACATTAATTTTGACAATTAAGTCACCCATAATAATAATTTGACATTTTACTTTCATGATAATAAGCGGGTGAATGAAATAAACATCTTCCATTCGGTCTTCAAACATTGATTTATAAGAATCTCTAACGTCACGCACAGCATTTGAAATGGACAGAATTAGACTTGATAACTTTTTGGCCGGTCCCTTAGGAGGACAAATTTGAATGCAGCTGCCTGGGAATTATTTCTCTCAGCTCCTGGGTCACTGCCATCATTCTGACTCCTGCATTTTAAATAACCCTGTGTGTGTGTGTGTGTGTGTGTGTGCCCATGTCCTTGTAAATAAAGCAGCAAATGGCTTCAGTTCTCCCTTCAGCTGGGAGGAGCTTGGAAATAGCAATACCTATTATAATAATAAATGGCCCGTGTGTGGACCTGTTGGGGCAGTTCATTAGGTTCTTCTGAGACACAACACCCCATCTCGTTTTCCAAAACCGAAAAAAAAAGGATGAATAAGTAACCTGTCTGACAAACCAAGTTGAGGTTTTATTGGCATGACAATTCCATTTCCTCGGCCCTGGTTGTGTTTCATCATTTTCCTGTTGCCTGTGTAAATTTGAAATATTATAGAAAAGGCCTCTTGAGCTATGCCTCCTTCAGCCGCCGTTGGCAGAGGGCATACATCTGCGAGTCAGTGTGTGGATGCATCCAATCATCAAAACTGCTCGAGGCAAGAGATCCATAATGTGCCGGCAATGAAGATAAACGGTTCTTCTAAACTCTCCAAGTCGCATCTTTCAGTTAAGGATTAGTCCCTGAAGTCAAGTCTGCGAGCTGAGAGTCCATCCCTCTCCTGCACAAAAGGCACTCGTGGGGCTTCAGACCACAAGTGTGCGTAAGTGCGCCCCTCCTGCTGAGCGACAATTCTGGATGATGGGGATTTCTACAGAGACACTTTCAGAAATACACCCATAACAATCTCCTTCAGGTTCATCATGTCCTCCGTGCTTGTTTGTACTCAGGATCACTGGGGACTGACAGCTCCATCATTAGGGTCTGTCCCTTCCTCTTCTGCTGGAGGACGATATTTCCAACTCATTGCTTTCACCTTGTTGTCTTGTGTGTCCTTTCAGCTTTTTTATGCTAATTATTCTTCAAACCTCTGCATTGCCACTGTCTCTGTCCTCGCCTAAATCTCTCTCTCTCTCTTATATTGTGATGGACGTGGCTTGTCCTCAGTACCTTTGCCCAGTTCAGGATGTGCGCTCAGGTGGTGCCTTTCATTTCAGCAAGGTTGACTTGATTTGCCCAGACAGAACAATTCAGGACCCCTGACCTCTTGTTTTTTCCTCTGTTTCTTTTTTGCCTACCCAAATAAATATTACAAACGTTTACTCAGACACTAATACACTGTTAAAGCCGAAAGAAAGACTTGGAGAAAAGAGAAAATACTGTGGCTGGAAATATCGACTTCTAAGGAACATGTCATAACACAAAGCGATTGTTAAGCAATCAATATAGACTCCAGAGACTCACTGTCCCTGGCAAATAGCGAAACAGCAGAAGTAAAAACACAATATGTCATTTTCTCCACGGCACATTTTTGAATGGCTCAAACAAACAAGATGCATTGTGCTCGTGAGCAGACAGCACCTGGCAGGATTTGTCAGATTTTGTTACGTTTGGACCATTGACAGACCAAGTCTATAACGGTGGTGGATGCATGACACACATCCCACTGCTTCAGCCAATAAGCTGATCAGGTAATAGAAAAACATTTTAAGCCAACTGTGTTGTTGCAATGGCACGAAGTTCAGATTGTGCCTGTGTAACCTGTGGGTATTAATCATTGCATTGACGGGTGCTGTCCTTCTGCTTTTAAGTTGAAGAGGACATTGCCACTCTCCAAAAAAAAAAAGTATAACTATGTACTAATGGGTGTCTCAGTTCTATTCACGCACTGAGTCACTTCCTGCGACTGACCTGGAACACAGATGAACGTTCTTCTGCTTGTACACTCGAAGACTGTGAACACATTTAATTGGACAAACTAAAAGCGGTCAAATATATTTTTGGAACACCCAATTATTATATAGACCATCGAGGACATCGTCCTTCTAGATGAAGGGGGACGGATTCTCAAGTTTCAGTGGAGCTCAGTTCATGATTCAGTCAGTGGTACTGATCGACTGAAACACAACGTGTTGTTAACTTAAACTGGTGAATTGCGTATTGTTTCTACAGATACCTGCAACACTAAACAATTATGCATGGCAAGTATATGTTTGTGGCATCTAATGATTCAGTATACACATGGTACGCCAAAGTGCATTTACTTTGAAAGACACGCACAAGGAGCTGCAAACACTTTTGACAAATTTGACAGACAAACGTTGGGACTGTGTGGAAACATCACGTCACAGTCATTTCCCTGGCTGAACTGCTGTAGACGCTCTACTCTGTTAAGATGACGCAAAGATGAAAAGCCAAGCTGGTCCGCAGCCAGCGTGGCCCCGGCTTTAACACGCGGGTTAAATCAGGACTCACGTTAGCAGGCGGCGTCCTGAATGCGCCCTCGCGTGACTCTGACTGAGGAAGCGGCGATCAATTTGGTGTCTTTAACCATTTGCAAAAGACACAATAGAAGAAAAAAAAAATACTTATTCCAAGATTCCTATGCTGCGGTTGATTAGTAATTGTTTTGTTTTGACACTCGTTGTCCAAACAGCTGTTAGTCTTCAGAAGAATCAGTAAGAAAGATGAAACAAGGACATGGGAAGTTTCAGAGAAACAGTCGTCAGCACCCTCTGGTCTTTGCAGAAAGAAAATCTTTCATTTTTTTGTGACTCGCACAAAGGAGTAGTTGGTCAGTAGAATAGAAAATGTTTGTCCGTTTGTTTTTTTTTTTTTTAACTGGCTGTCTGCAGCCGTCAAGGACAGAGTGAGGCAGACAAAGAACCGGAGACAGCCACGTCTGGTTTTAAAAGGAAATCACAAAGGCTGAAATTCCTTGTCTGCGTTTTTTAGGGATATATGCAGACAACTCTAAAAATAACACGCATGTGAGACCTTACAACACTGCACATGATTAACTTCTTCTCAACTTCACAGTCCAGATGTTTTATGTTGCAATACCTATTATAATAATAATCACACATTTGATATAATCTTGAAATTTCATACATGTACAAGTATGTATCTATGGAAAGTGATTATAGAAAATGCTAGTTCGCAAATACCTGTACTCCACACTTGACTTTAATTATTTGTTTATTTTAGACTAGTTTCCACAATGCTAGATACTACACAAGCGATAAATAGAGCAGTTATTACAAAGGAGGGTTTCACACTGATGAAAGGTCAGTGTTACTCCTTTTCTATTTGAGAGGCAAAAACCAAACCAGCCACAGAGCTGACCCAGACCGCCGTGAAGCCTCACCTGGCCATGGCGCTCAGAAACATCTCTGACCAACAAAACATCAATCAAGCAGCATTGTAACAGCGGGGCCTTCCAGTTGTGTCGCTCTCAAACTGTTAAATCTCAATGAGAGAGGAAAGCTGGCGCTTCGCTGTCAGAGAGAAGAGGGAGCGGCGGGTGAATAAAAGTAAAGTTAAAGGGCACAGGAGGTGAACAGGAAAGAGATTAGAAGACAAGTTCTTCTGGTTTAATTTACTATCTCTGTTATCCTGTAATGACCCCGCTCCTTCTCTTAGCTGTGCCGGTTCAGTTATGAATATAGACAGACCTTTAATCACTGCCTTATGTATTAAACTGCAGATAATGTTCATCCAGCCCCAGTGTAGCGATAACTGTCGCGGGGCAGCCGCTCACGCTAAAAGGCTTTAGCAGCAATATGTTTACTTCTCAGTGCGGTGCTGCTGTGATTAACACTCATTCTGTTGCGGAGCGGTTGGAAGTGTGCTGGTGTCTGAGCTCGCCAACTGTTGCTCTCTGATTATAGCGAGGAAGCTGATGACAGCGATAATACACAGAGGTTCAAGATTCTCCTAATCTGCAGTGCCCCCACTTCGCTCCTTCAGGTTAGGTTTTTTTTCTTCTGTCCAATTCAGGGAGTCTCATGGAAAACAGTCCCCCAGTAAACAAACACAGTGTAAAGGTTCCGGGAGGATAACCGATTTCACGCCGTTTGTTTACATGTTGTGTTCAATTGTAGGCGTGTAGTTAGGGTTCATGATGTTGTCTAAAACTTAGAGTACACTCTCCACCAGGGAACACCTGAACTACACGCTATGCGAGGAACCAGTCGACCGTCAGGTTTGGTAGCTTTTGGTTGGATCCTGAAATTTGGTCCTTGCTTAGAAAACGAAAACTTAAGCTGACTATCAATCTCGATGCTTTAATTACTGCATCGCCGAGCCACAAAGGGTCATCATTAGAGTCCATTTTGTGTCAGAACCACAGCATAGAGCAGACTGAAACTTTGGATGGCCTCGGGCAGAGATATCAAACTCAGGGGCTGCGAGCCACTTCCAGCCCCTGGCACAATTATATCGGACGGCAATAAAATATCATGCCGCTATCTTAACTGGTCCACTGGTTAGACACGGAGCGAGCCAGCCATAATCTGAACTCTCCGAGTGGGAGCCAGGCGCCGTCCATGACTCACATGAAGCTGCCGCTCCTGTCCACTCGCTCGAGTATTTGATGAGATTAAATCAATTTTCCATAGTTGCAGAAATCCTGGTGCCTGTGAAATTGCTCAACATGTATTTGTTGAATCAAATCAAAACATACATTACATCAAGGCATCGTATATACTGTCAGTAAGAGACTTGTTCAACGGGTGGTTCAAAGCTATACGCAAAGATTGGAGACATTTTCCTCCATATTTGTCAGCGGTGCTGTGCGAGTCACAGAATTCCATCTCCATTCAGCCATTTTCTGTGCTCTCCTTCTTGCCTACAGTGGCTGAAAAGCAGGTTAACACCCCTTCTCAGTCAATTACTGCAACCAGAGGAACCCCCCTCTGGTATTAATGGCTTTACTATGGCCCGTCAAACACATTTTCACACCAACTTTGCTGGAAACGTATCCATGCTTTGGTCGAGCACCACAGCCAAACATGCTGCGCTGCTGTGATGATAAACACTTCCCTGACTTTTTTTTTTTTTTTTTTTTACTTCATGCAAACACAATGAAAAACGCATGAGCAGCGGAGATGAGTGAAAAGAATCACTTGAAAAAAACAGCAATGGAATTCCCCAGAGACTGTCATGAATGAAAAATAACATATGAATATAATCATGGAGCGGAGAAATGGCTTATCTTCTCTCTGTGTCTTTTTCTGTTTATTGAGTTTATGTATTTATTTATTTATTTTCCAGGTGACTCCATCCTAACCAAAATAAAAGTTTTCCAGATAGATTCCCCCATAGGTAAATGTGCCACGTCTCTCCACCTAATCACAATTAAATCAAGGTTCAATACTTCTAAAATACATAGAATTTAAATTTCAAAGTTCCGACAGCAGCCGGGCAATGCTAGCAGTTCCAAAGTCAAGGCTGCTAACTACTGAGCTTTGCCATTTGGGCCCCGAGGCTGTGAAACTCCTTGCCTGAGGAGACTGGGCATGCACTTTACCTGGTTTTGAATGATTGCTTAAAACATATTCTTTGGGCTTTGAATCCCTGATTTGAAGTGGTTATTGTTCATGTTTTTTAAACATGGTCTCTTTCCTTCAGTGTTTTGGGCCTGATACTGCGACAGTGTATTTCTTGCTTGTTATGCATCAGCAACAGGAACTGTTATTAACAGGAGGGGGAACTGTCGACTGATTCTCAGGAGTCACGCAATTTGGAATTGATTTGGAAATGAGAATCAGCTCTTGCATAGCACTCCTAACAACCGGCCTCATTATAGCAAATACAACATTTTGATGGTGTTTGCTGCTTCCAAATGTGATAATTGAAGATTCAGAAAGATGGAGAAACAATTATCGTACAGCTTAAACGAATCGCGAACACAGGAGACTGCCTGCATTAGTCATGAGGCACACTGTCTCAACTTTTCTTCCTTTCTCAGAGACGCTTTAATGCCCTCACGCTCTATATTTAGGTCATGTTTTGCAGAATAATGTCAATAGTCTGTTTATCACACTCTCTGCATGGGGCCATGTACAGACTCAAGTAAATCCTGTCACTTTCTTCCTTTTATTTTGTCCCCTCACCCCGCTGTGTCTCAGGGAATGTTTCTGGGGCTTACAGCACGTCACTCTTGCCCGAGTCTCGGAGAAACTCTGAATTCGTTGCTCATATCAGAGCACCGACGCTGAGTTTATTAGTAATGCCAGCCTTGTCGTTGTTCTGTGCTGAACGAATAAGAGGCTTGCAAGGGAGGCTTATCTGCGAGAGTGCACACACACGCACACAGCCACAGTGCAGAAACACACAATCAATACAAAAAGGCAAATATGTCTACACGTGCATAAAGCCCGTGTGAGCGTGCTTGTAAGCACAGATAAGACAACACAACCTTTGACACACATTTAATACGTATTAATGTGGGCAGACTCATTAACATATGTACACACCCACTCTCTTTGGTCACGCCGGAGTGTAAACAAGTAAGAGATGGTTTCGGAGTGATTGTGGCCTTGTCTTGTTTGGTGCTGCATGAAGAAGAGGCTTGCAGGGGAGCCTTATCTGTTTGGCACTACGCTCTCTGTCTCCTGCACACATGCACAAACACGCGCCTCTAAAGCCTTATCAGAGTCAGGCTAGATAACACCGCGATGCGAGAGGCTAAGGAACTGATCTCGGCATGAATGGAGCATGTTCCTGGCTGAGGAGGGTGCTCACATAGTCAGACACATACAGAGGCAGTTCCCTAGGTTACAGAGCAGATGTTGTGACCCGGAGCGCAGTTTCCCGACAAGGCAAACACGACGAACAAAAGCTCTGGGCGATACGTATGTGGTGAGAGGCACAATGGCAGCAAACTGTTTAAGCTCACAGCCTCGCACACTGCAGGGGGTAAACCCAATGAAGGCTCACATGATAGCAATCTGTTAACCAAACTGGAGGCAGTTGGAGCTCATTCGATCAACAACCATGGGTTAGGATAAAAAAATAATAATAATGAGACTATACAAAATATTGTGTGACTGTAGTACGGAGTATCAGGGATTTTTGTGAATAAAGTTGCAAGATTGTAACATTTAATTGTGAGTATTAATACTACGAAAATACATTTTACTTGAGAAAAAAACGTGTCTTACTAGATACGACACAATTTTACAATTCATGTACGTTTTATGTGGTAAATGCACATGAATAACGTTGTAATTATGCAGATGTAGTACTTGTATAACACTGAAGTTGTACTTAAATTTGTGCCACAAAATTGTCATAAAGACATTGTCAGAAAATAGTCTTAATACAAGCACTCAGTACTGATGTTCACAGAGTGTCTGATCTCCAGATATTAACCAGTTGCCATCAGAGGAAATGTTTCCTTATAGTTGGATCTGAAAATATAGGGTTACATCTTCAAAAAATAAAAATACACACAAACAACAAAGTACCTGTAGTATATAAAACATTATATTCCCGCGCACTGGAGAAGTATTTTGAAAAAGGTGGGTATTTTTGTTCCACTGTGCTGATGGAAAAAGAAGATAACTCCAAGTTGGCACTGTGTGTGTGTGTGTGTGTGTGTGTGTGGACACGTGTGTGCATGCTATTGGAAAGAAAATGTTTCCGAGCCTTATTATTCCAGAACAAAGTTGACTGTGTCAGAGCTGTCAAAAGTTTGTCTGCTAATGAACCTCATACTGTATCTGTACATGCTTCATGCAGTATAGATGATTCACCAGCAGAATAAAAAGCTATAGTGTTTAGGTGTTGGAAAGGGACTCTTTCTTCTATGGAAATGCAGTTTTTTACATATTTTTTCTCTTGCCATGATTGTGAACATACTGATTTACTACAGTCAGAAGTCAAACTAAAAAAAATTCCGTATAGGTTACTTATGACTCTGATGCATTTTTTCATTCTGCAAATAGAGCCAGTTCAAAATAGTGTAGATGTGGAGAAGTGAGTCGTAAACATGAGGACATGAGAATCGACCATGGTGAAGGTAGATGGGTTTTGAACTGTACGCTATTCAAGACAATCTCAGAAAACTAGAAACCCTCAGAAACCTGGTAACCTTCAGTGTAAACGCGATGCTCGGTAGTTTAATGGCCCAGGAAGCTGCCAAAGCCATTCAGCAAGGGTTAGGACAAGAGGGCTGTTCATTACTAAAGTGGGAGGAGAATGGAATGATATGTAGATGATGATGTAAATCCCAAAACTAGTGTACCAGAAGTCACCACTCGTGAACCGATGCCCTCACTAAGAGATTTAAGACCCCATTCCATCCCACTGGTCTTTGGAGGACACCACATTTCAAAGCAGCATCTTTGGTCAGGGAGCACTTTTACCAAGACTGCCACCTAGACTGACCCGGAAAGGAAAGGCTAGAAACTGGCATCAGCAAGGAGATCAAAGAGGCCATTCACGTCACACAGCGGCTGCTACCCTTAATGGAGAGGGGACTTACAACCACTTGACCTTTGTCACGTGATGCGTTGTGTTCGACATCACATGCCTGATCCAGCTCTGGGTGCTATGCTCATATAGGAAAAGGCTATTTTTCTACAGCTGTTGACCATTGGAACAGTTTCCTGGCCAGCAGTGGGGTTCAGCTCTCTAACAGCATCACTTGTTAAAAAACAATTATTCATATTTCATATCATTTTTAGGATTCAAATAATTCTGGGGCTGTTCATGCTCCTCGGTGAATATCTCCTCTCCCTCATTCTTTGAGTAAGCTGCTGCATATTTTGACTGCAGTTAGAAGCCCTCACTCATCCTTTGCACAGCAGGTCTCTGTGTGCTGGCATATTGTCCTGGGTGCTTAAATTATCTCTAGTTAGCAGCTACACTGAAACAGGGCGAACTCTCATTAAATTCCTCAACGAGATCAAATAAGGCCAATGAGGGATTTGTCTGCTTGCTGTGGTTATAACAAGCTGCTTCCCCGCAAACGCCAAAATAGATGATTTCTGTCAATTTCTCAAACACTGGATCACGACACAAATAACTTCTTGCTCTTCCGCTATTTGTGTTATGCGCTACCTAAAACGTATCACACAAAATGTTCCGATTTCCTCTGTGTTGTATGTGTGCGAATATCCCATTGTCAACAATGACTGGGCTACCTTTCATATTTATACACAGTCAAGATAAGAGACACTCCCCTTTATCATATTTAACATTTTCTTAATATGTTTTTCCAATCAAATTTTCTAACTGTATTTTAACTATTACATTTCGAAATGTCCATCATCAAATGTCCATCAAGGACATCATTCATCTATTGATTGATTTTGTGACATTATCTTGATATTTGGTTATTTTTTTACATTCATCCATTGAGGGTTGATGCTTTATACTGAGATGAATCAGTGTGTCTGACTTGTTTATCGTTTGCTTAGTTGTGGCTCCGCGGGTACAGCAGGTCATTCACTTACCGGAATTCGGTTTGTGCAGTCCTTATCTCCTTCAGTCCTCATGTGTCCTGCCCAAGTGGCCTTGGGCGGGACACCGAACCCACGTGCGACACAGTAACACTGGCAGTTGGAACGCGGCAATGCTGGAGCAGAGCAGGAGACGTGACAATGCCTTTCAGGACAGATCTTGGTGCATCGGCAGGCTTCCAGGCGAGGCGATGCAGAGGAAGACAGGAGAGTCTGAGGACTCGACAGGGTTTGGCTGGGCTAAATCCAGGAAAACTCACTTTGTGCAGCAGAAGAACGCTGGGTCGAGACGAGAGGTTTGGCCAGGAACAGATATAGGGTCAGAACCAGGAGGTCAGGGCAGGAGTAATTTCTGGAACGTCTTCTCATAACAAAGAAGAACGATCTGGCACTGGTGCTGAGAAGTGAGGGTGATGAGGGGAGTGGGAGCAGGTGTGTGAGGCTGGAGAGGAGGTGCCCAGGTGTGCAGATTGCTGACGTCATCATGACATTCAGCAGTGATAGAAAAAGCTCTGTAGGAGGTGACGAATGTGACTCCTGCTGTCAAACGCTTTCACTGATGGATAAACTACAAAAGTGCTTTATGATAATGTCAATTCTATCCTAAAATCTAAAACTCAATATGTAGATTTGAGGTTTGTATAGATGTATTTAAGATCATGGGGGGAAGATCCAAGTCTCAATCAAGATGTCTTGTGCTACAGAGCTTCCACTGCTATAATATATCATAGATTAAGGTTCCTAAATAGTAATATTAAAAAAAAAAAATACAGAACTGTAAAGCACAGAGGAAAGAGTTCATATTGTGCATTCTCCTGGTCCATTCTTTCAGTTCTATTTCCAAGGCCATCACCTCCCACAGAATACTAGAACTGTCTGTGCAGGTAATAAATGTGCTGGAGGAATTCCTGGATTGAGGCTTTAATTCATTGCTGAGTATGTACTTTCCTGACCCATCACCTGTGCGCGAAAGGATTTCAGCCAATATAATCTGCCACTGTGTGCAATAGCCACAGCAGCTAATCAATAGCTTGATTCATAATGACAGAAGACTGGAGCTGTAGCAGCTTATGTTGATACTGACAGCGCCTTTGTGCTTCCCATCTCCAGCTTTTGCCTGAGTGGATGGAGTGTGACACAAACACTACCAGGGTTGGGGATTTTACAGCTTTAGTGGCAGCTCGGGCTGCGACAACAATGCCTGACCCGGTCAGATTCTGGCAACTGGAGAGAATTTAAAAGAAAGGCTGGAAAAGATTTCAGGCTGGTTAGCACAATTCATGGGATTGGGGTAATGAGAAGTCAGGAACGCTGCTGTTCTGACGTTCTGGGTCGTTACTGTAAGGGTAATGTATTGAAGTCACAGCACGTGTCTATTTCCGCACCTCCAGTCCATCGGGCCTGCTCTTGAATTGGCTAGTGGACATCAGAGGCGTTTCTGATCACTGATCCAAGCCTCACTGAGAGGATTTCTATCCAGCTATCCAATTATTTCAGTCTTACCACCATTTCCAACATGGTCCCTTGATGATCGGGCAATCAATGCACTGATCAGCACCACTGGAAGCCGGCAATTTTAGTGGCTTAGAATGCCAAGAGCATTGGTCAGTGACTGGACATAACGGTGTAGTGCTTGTTAGGAGGAAGCTCTCTTGTTCTTGTGATGGAAAACTTATTTAGGAGCTTTGTTTTAACTCTTTCCTATGTTCCATCAATGATTTCCTCCTCCAATTATTTATCCACACCAGAATCCTGTGTGTTGTAACCTATAAATCCATAATAACTCAACGCCCACGGAGGTTTCTGTCGGCCCCCGTTGCAGTGAGAACGTCTCTGAATATCAAATCACCTTTAATTGCTGACACAGATTTTCTAATGGTGTCAAGAAGCAGTTAGAGCTTAACAGCTTTCCATCTCATTTAAATTACCTGAATAAGATATGACCAAAATCTTTTTTTTTTTTTTACCTACATTTTCTCAACATTGTAAATTGGGTCACCTTCCATGTGTCGCGTTATGGATTGTGTGAGCGTTTGTGCTGCTTTTGGAGCACTATTTCATCAAGTGGGAGGTCAGCGGTGTTCCAAGTTGAGGGGACTCGCCTGTAACATAATTTTCAAATGATATATTTTTCAGGTACTGACTGAAACCACATTCATGCAACTGAAGTAGCCCCACCATTATATACAGTACAAGCTCCTTGTTTCTTCTCGGCTGGTTAGAGTCCTTCAGAATCACCCCGGTCTGTGTCACATCCACTCTCCTCCGCGTTTGATCGTGTTGCCTTCAGGCAAATTTCCTGCCTGCGCTCGTGCCATGCGGTAGAACATAAATTGCTCTCTGTGAAAGACGAAAGAGATTGCTGTAAAGAATGATTTATGGTGCAATGGAATAAACCATAAAGACACATACAAAGCAACTGACACATTTATATACTAAGCATCTTACACTAAGCATTATTATGAAATTATTTTCCTTCAACATGTTTTTTTTTCTTATCGGTGTAGGCATAAATACTGTAGCAGTGGTTTCCAGCTCTGTGTTAACGTGGTCCTTCCCAGCAGTCTGTGGGGCATTGGTATGAATTAAATGACTAATATGTCACGTGATCCGGGTGTCTGATGACCTGCTGGGAAACAATTACAGTGAGTGTCTCATGTAGAACAATGTTAGCGTTTCAGTTCATATCTGTATAAACATGGCACCATCACGAGAACTCTCTGTACGGGCATTTGCTGCTGTGGCAGGTTCCCCGCTAAGAACATGGGAGAAAGCGCTAACACATATATTTATACATCCTAATATAATGGTGACTACAGTTTAGTGTATATATATATATTTTTTTAGGAGGTTTTTTGGAAAACAGTGAAGTAGCAAATATTGTTTTGACTTTACCGTGAAACCTTGAACAGAAACACGTTGTCTCTTTAAACCCGTGAGTGTAAATTGGCAGCTGATTACTCTGCTTGCAGTGTTTTATTTCCACCATTTCCACCACTTCCAGACTTAGTAAACAGAGCATATTGGGAACACACTGCAGTGCACGCACACAACCATAGCAGGTAAGGTTACTTCATTAAGCCAACGCTGACTACTTCATATCGCAGGACGTACAATGTGGCTGGGCCGCAGCTCGCCTGTTTACTTAGGAAACACTTGGTCATAAAATGTCCTTCAGCCATAATAAAGTGGTATTTCAGGACATCTTTTGAACGAGGACGAGAAAAGATTAGGCTTTAAATGGTTAACCAATTTTCGATCGGCCACCTTTATGAGCAACCAGCTAGCAAATGAATTGTGATATTCAGCTGGGAGCAATCCCATCAGCCCCCTGTCAATGTCTCAGTGACTTTAACAACCGTTAAGAGCTAATCAATAAACTGATAGGGTGGGAGCCACGGCCCCAAAGTGAGATTACGCCACTTTATTGTCATGAGCAATCATTCTGAAGCATTGAGGTGACGCTGCTCACATGTCGCACAATTCCACATCGTTTTGAGCTTCTTCAGGAGGAGGAGGACCTTTTTTTATCATAACGTATAAACCCTGTCCCTGCTGGCTAACTCTGGCAAATTCTGTGTCTGTGTCCATAAAATAATAATAACGTATTATTTCCCACAAATTGTACATATTATAACAGTTAATATTTATCAAGGATGGTTTTGATCCCCCCCCCCCTTTACTTTCTTCAGGACCCAAACCACAGGACTTCCAGTCTGCTCCCACAGATACCAATCAGGCTTATCAGCGCCCCACAGGAAACCTCGTATCTCCAGTGTCGTCTCTCATGGCACACAGAGCTGATACGGTCCTCTTGATGTTAGCAGCGGCATCAGGGCAATAAACCCCCTCCTGCATCTCACAGCAGTGGCTACACGAACACATGATCCCACTCGGAAATAACCCAAACATCCAGTCCAAAATAAAATTTGATTGTTGATCAGCCAACATCTTACAGAACTGTTGTCGTACCAAAGGAAATGTAAAAGATTCACAGTGATTTGTTGCATATTCAAAACCATCTAGCCTTGTCAATAGAGGTCTATTATTCGAGTAGTATAGTACTCCATTCCACCAAAATCAAGATGGTTGAGGAGTACGGTCTCAGGGAGTGATGTCTAATCCACCACGTCATACATTATTTCCTCCAGGCGTAAATAAAATATTTCTGATTCTGATATCTGATGTGGGCCAGAGCAGTGTGTCTGTCACTTTCTCTCCTCAGTGTCTCCCACGGTTATCGACAATGAGCGGGATGGTAGAATCCTCCTCTCTGAGGAATGACAGCCGAGTTGTGTGAGTTAAAAGTGCAAGATACAGGAAGAGAGAGAGAGAGAGAGAGAGAGAGAGAGAGTTTCTACAACTTCTTTGCAGGTGTGTGAAGCTGCTCAGAATTTTCATGGTGCAGCCTGGAAATGAGTGGATTAGTACTTCAAAATAAAAGATGGTGTTGGCTAATAAGTCGATATGAAACCTGGTTGAAGCTCAGGATAATATCAGATAAATAATGGTGGTTTGGTGACGTTGGATAAAGCACATCAGCAACATTATTTTGTCATGTTACTTATAGTTTCTTTTAAAACAAGTGAGCGGTGCAGACTTGTGTATTTTTAATGACATGACCTCTGGACATTACATACACATCTACGTATGTACATCATGTCATCAATGTGAACCTACTCTTCTAATTAAAAGAAGAGTAAAAATAAAATATATATTGTTCTTACTTAGAACCTGATAAAATTATATATACATATATTCACTAGAATGCACAGATTTGGTTTAAGTTTTAACTCCAGTGCTTGTAAAGCCTGAGTAATGTGAAGACAATGGACATGACCTGATTGGCTGAGGTCTTTCTTGATCTCCTTGAGTCTGCATCGGTATTCCTTGGACTATCTGCCTTCTAAATACATGCAGATTAGGGACTGGTGATTCATGTCGACACTTTGATAGGCTGAGACCCTGTCCAGGGTGGACTCAGAGCCCAAGTCAGTCACCCCCAGCTCTGCACCCTCTGCTCAGAGAACAGTATAGCGGAAATGGAAAAAAAGGTTCCGCTATTAAATTTAAGGGTTAATCGGTAAATGCAAAATACATTTCTCGATTACTAGAGCTTTATGATATTCAACCAGGGGAGTTTCACACACAAACACTAAGTATAGGTCTGTAAGGGGTCACTCCATGGTGTTTGAATTGAACATACTCATGTACTCTATGAAGGGCTTATAGGGCTTGTGGGGCCCTTACAAATTCTGGGAACCAAAACAAATGATTAACTCCATTCACTGGTGAAACCCATGCACACACACACACACACACACACACACACACACACACACACACAGAGATACAGAGAGGGAACAGTAGTGATAACTGGTCTAAATATGTTACACTTGTAAATCTAGCATTTGTGCAAAGGTGAAGCACGAAGAAGACAACATGCACGTTGACCGAGTTTTTATTGTGAAAAGCCTGACAGGAAGTGTGGTGGTTTTATTGTGTCGGGGCTGCCGGTGTGTTGCGCTGCGCTGTGTGGATTACAGGAGCAGGAGAGAGGAGACCGGAGAGGACCGAGGACCAGGGGGCTGCGCCGTTCTGCTTTTATGACGGTGCAGCGGACCGGAACATAGCTTTACCGGAACCACACGCACACACTCTCACGTATACATATAGATCCTCTTTTCATCTGTACCTCTATTCTTTCTTTTTTTTTTCTATTCTCTCCATGCGCAGAGGAGACGCACTGAGTCGAGTTAACGGAGGGTGAGCGAGGTACAGCCAGACTGGGAGAGAGAGAGAGGGAGGGAGAGAGAGGGAGGGAGAGACTGAAGTGAAAATCCAAAAATCTTCTCAGAAAAGGTTGAGCGGTGTCTCACCCAGCAGGGGAGCGGGCACAGAGGATTCTACCGGTGCTTTACAAAGACCACACGTCGGTCTCACCCCTCTCTCTGGGATCTGCAGACTTTTCCACCCTTTTTTCTTGGATATATTTGTTCTTCTTCTTCTTGTGGTGGAATTTTTATTTTTCCTATTTCACCTGCACCGGGAGGAGGCGGAGAAGGTCGGGAAGAAGCGAGAGAGGAAGGGAGAGAAGAGGGGTGGGAAATCATTTCAGGTTCTCTTCGGATGGGATTCTTGGATGAAGGGATGAAACCGGGGGGGAACCGTGGGGAGGGAGCGAGCCAGAGAGGGGGGAGAAGCGGAGGATGGAGCCGTCGGGCGCTGTGAGAATGCAAAACGGACGCACCCTTCTGGAAGAGCGGATTGAACTGTAAAAACATCCGTGAGGAATTTACGCCCCGCCGCAGGATAATACACACATTTACCTCAACACACGCACGCACACACACACACACACACACTGGGCTCGTTGTGTTGTCTGGATCCGATCCGTGTGGAGTTACATCTGCTCTTTAATTATGGGATGCGGAAAGTTAATTGCGCCCTGACAGCCGGTGAACCAAAGGACCCGCATCCGGAGAGAGGTAAAGTTTCATCCTTCCATAATGTCGGCTCGCCCCTGTCCCCGCTGTCTTTGTCCCCGTGTCTCTCCCTCCACGTTCATGTGCACACGCACCTCTGTGCGTTCGGATTCTGTCTGTGTCTGTGTCTGCCCGGTGGAGGGGTGGGGGCGGCGGATCAGGGTGAGAGAGGTGCAAAAGGTACACAGTCATTTCCAGATCTGGGCTGTGCTGGTCAAATAGGGCGGTGTGCGTGTGCGTGTGTGTGTGTGTGTGGGGGGGGGGGGGGGGGAGAGAGAGAGAAGGTGCTGTGCTGTATGTTGGAGAAGCAGCAGTGAGAACATTGCAAGGTCAAAACTGCGCCCGGTGTAAGTTACAGAAGCGTGTGCGTGTGTTTCAGTTCTAGGCTATAGCAGCGGGTCTGCACCCTGTTTGAAGGCGCGTGACTGTTTCTAGGGTCAGGAAGACATAGATTGTGTGTGCGTGTGTGTGTGTGTGAGAGAGAGAGAGAGAGAGAGAAGTTGTGCTGTGCGCTCACGGTGTGTGTCTCCTCATCCAATATCCATGCATGATTTTAGCAGCCTGTGTCATGAATGCAAACACGCGCATCACACTGCGCCTGGGCTCTGGTGTGTGCGCCACATGCTGCGCCTGCACCAGGAGATATGTACGGGCAGTGTCTATCTTCTTCTTAAACCTCCTGGAGGGTCTCAGCAGCCTGAGTTCATGCGCCACACACACACACACACGCACACACACACTGCACCTGGACCACGTCTGTTTCCCTGTTTTTCCTACGTAGTGGGGAACTCAATGTCCTGTAAAATCAACCTTGGTGGCACAAAGCTCGAGCGCGTCTGGGTGGAGTGACCGCGTATGTCCCACCTCACTTAACAGTTGTATGGGACGTGTGCAGGTGAATGCGCGTGGGTGTGTGTGTGCACTCGCGCGTCATCAGAGAGAGCAATGAATGGGGAGCAGTAGAGTCCATGACATTACAGTATGAAAGTCTACCACATGTGGTGGGAACAAACACATCAGTCAGTCATGTGTCTATGCTAATATATGTTAAGAATGGTTTGTATACATGGCAGCTGGTGGCAGCGTGTCCCATGGTGGTCATACCATTAAGATGTACTTATCGTTGGTATTGCAATAAAAGGAAAGAATTCTAAACATACAGACATCAGAGAATTTCAATGTGCATCTCTATTTCCGGACTAATATCAACAATTTCCATCGACCCAGTACTGTACTGCATTGACTCACTTGGGACATCCAAAACAACCGGCGTATGGTCGGCTGGAGGATGGATATCTAGTCCACATCTAGAGCCGTACCAAGCTGCTTATCTTTGCCAACACCAGATCAGAAGCAGGTCTAACTGTGAGTCCTGTGCAGTGTTAATCCTGAAGAACACATGCCTGAAACTCATCAATGTTTTTTCTCCACATCTGGTGTCAAGGCTACATCTGCTTTGTCTGTCTGATCAGTAATCTTCAACATCGAAACACACTGACCCGGATCTGAACCCACAAAGACACACATGCACACAATGAGGGGGGCGGCAATCTTAACGTGGGACTTTTGTGATACCAAGTTTGTTATTGTAGAGTACTTTTTACGCATCATTCATCTGAAACAGAACTGATGAAGCGTGGTCAACCAACGGCCACGTCGGACCTCAGGTTCCAAAAGATGCTTAGATGTGTGACTATAATAGTAGGTTGGAAATGACTAATCCCACAGCTGTATGCATCATCACCGACCCCTAGCAAAGCCAATGCCACTCAAAGATGTGTTTGCCTGAGCTGCCGGGAAAACACTTGAGTGGGCTTTGATATGAGTGGACATCAATATGCAGTCTGTCGATAACTTGCTCACAAATCCGGGGCCCTCAGCCAATCAGAGGTTGCTCAGTTTATTCATAATGTGCAGAAAATCAGTGGAAATGTTCATTGTAATCAAACCTCCTTTTTGCGAGGAGGGTCTGTGCAGTTTAATCCTTCGGTAATTTAGGACCGTGACATGTCAACATTTGAAAATTACCCTGCTCTCTGTCTTCCCGTGGCTCCATCTTTCGCCAGATTGGAGTTACATCGCTCTGCGCCGGTACAGTAGCTCGCATTGATTGATCAAGGCAATACATTTTTTGCACACGAGCCACTCATGCTGGCGCTAATGGCCCGTGGATATGGAGGCATTATGCAAATGGCCTCCCTGGCTCCAGAAAACCGAGTGTGGGAGAATGAGCGAGCAAATCTGGTGATTTTCAGTCCATTTTAGTTGTGTTTAGCCCTCTATTTATGTCTGAAAGCAATGGTTTGCTGTGCCATTAGGCCCAGGATGAATTGCAATGCCTTTATGTTACTGATTGTTTTTGAGTTTCTCTGGGGGAAGCGCGACAGCGGGGAGAGGGTTTGTTTTTCGCGGCTACCTCTGAATTTCACCCAGTTCCTTCCATTTAATTTGCCTCAGTGGCCTCAATGCTGGATGAAAAGCATTTAAAGATGTGCACGGCTGAGGGATAAACATCTGGCCTGCTAGTATGCGTTGCGTTTTTATAATGAAATCCTGCTTCCCCAGCTCCATAATGACATGTATAGGGCAGGCAGAGATGAAGAAGAAGCAGCGTCTCTCTTATCCCCTGTTTTTTTTTCTGTTCTCCCTCTCATTATTTCTGTCTCTCTTTCACCCGTCAACCCACGAAAAGAGAAAAAAAACTGAGACTCTTATCAGTTTGCAGTACAGGGGAGTTAAAAGGCTGTAAAGACTGTTCTTTATTCTTTATAGGGGCAAGGGGGAGTTTTATTATGCCCGTCTTTCTTCTTGCCCTCTGTTTATCTTGCTGCAGCTCTCTCCTCTGTTTTCCTCTCTCTCTGTTTAGCTATCTGACATAGGGCTGCAGGATCCTGCAGAGTGGGTGGTGGAGCTCTAATTCAATTTATTCTCCTGCTCAGAGACAGACAGGGAGCAGGGAGAGAGAGAGAAGACAGAGTGAGACGGGGAGAAGGATGGAGACCACAGATGTTAGGGAACATTTCCTATTAGCAGTGGAGAGGCAGGCTTTTTAGGGAGCTGGCCTGACGCTGTGACATCTGGACTGATGCGTGTGACTGGAATTCTGTGGGTGTGTGAGTGAGTGGTTGTTATCAGCGACAACGCTGTGTCCAAAAACTGACATCTGTGAGTTTGAAGCGAGAAAACAAAGAGAAAACATCTTTACTTTCTCCATTACTCACCCAGACATTGAGGTTGAACCACGAACAATCGGCATGTTGGACTCGAGTGACCTCAGCCAGGTGTAGAGAAGGAACTGGTGTATTCATATTAAGTAAATATTCCAATCAACCTTGAAGTTTCTTAGCTGCTACAGACATCTCCTTATCTTTTAATACGTCATGCCTAAGTGGCGCACCATGCCTGACCATTTTATCACTCACTCCATATGATATACCACTACCAAAATAACAGACCAAATAGAATTAGGTTCGTACTTAGGTCCACTGGACTTTAGCAACCCTGACACTTTGACCTCAGATTTTGCCGCTGGATGAAATCAAACCCAAGGTTCTGTTTGTCCTCCAGTAGCTAAAAGTCAGGAGGACCTTGTGGACCACACATCGGATATTAAGTGTCAGACAAGTTCATGGTGTTGAACTTGGCCCAACGCACCATATGTTTTTACCATCCTCGGTACAAGAATGTTATTTTCTGCTTCATCTGTGCACATTTCTGCTATTCCTACTACATGTATTTCATTCATTTCACAGCTACTTGCATCTTCATATGCTGACTTAAGAGTAATGCATTGTTTTAATGAGATGCAGAAACCAGTGCTGCATGCTCCGTGCTGCATGCATACCATTGTTAAAATGCTAGTGCCTTAAATAAATAGCCTGTTGTTGCCAGGGCAGGATTAGTCTTTGGCTGGCTGGTGCCTCTAGTTTAATTCCTGCTTAAATGCCATTACAGTCTTTAATTACATTAGAATAGATTTGAATACATTTGATGTTGTTGTTGTTTGTGTTTCCTTGTAAATTGGGACTGTAACCACAGCTTCAGCCTAATCCTTTTAAATGAGTTTGAGGTTAATACGTGAAGTAGGGTAAGGGGGTGTCAAATGTTTGATACAGTCAAGCTGTCCCCCAAGCCTCTGCTCATATATCCATATCCATATAATTGCCAGCTGTGGAACATCTACCCATCTCTCAATCTGTCCATCCTTCTCCAGAAAGTGTGTTTTCCATGAAGCTCTGTGCCTTTCTTTTGGACACTGGATCCTGTTTAAGAAGGCCAGTGGGAGGATTTGTGTGTGTGTGTGTGAAATGGCGTGAGCAAGAGCAGTGGGTGACATGACAGATGTGAGACACGTTGGGCGATAATGAGCAGTGTTCAGGTCAGATAACTGTGGGTGAACGACAGAAAGACTCCTGGCTCAGTGTCTGCCGTACCCTCTCTGTCTGTCTGTTCTGTCGAAACGTCATGGTCATCTACATGTACACTCATATTCATGACTGATAGACATCCACGTCAGTTTCTAATGTCTAGAAAGCTAGAGATACATGAGACAAAGACACTATTTTTGTTTGTGTTTCAACAAAAACACTTTATCACATTTTTGGCTTCAAACAAAGCCTTGGCGTTGTTTTGGACCTCTCCACACGTTGCCAACTGTTTAACCACAAACTGGGTTAACCAAGGTGGAGTAACTCCTCCTCAGACTGTTTTAGGTCTGAAGGACCCACATCCAAAGAAACAGCCAGAAACAATAATGTTTTTTTTTTTGTTTTTTTTCTAGCTGAAGTTGTTTTTGTTTTCTCCCCACTCTTATAAAGCATCTTAACTTTCCTTTACATGTATCTCTGCCTTGGCCACAGCATTTTAAATCACTTGGGCTGGATTTTGGCTCATAAATGTCAGTACAGATCACACTGAGAGTAATAATCAGTCGTGAATCAAGCTCACCAGCAGCTCCTGGTCCAGTATCCCCTGTCAGTATTAGACTAATTATAAATACTGCAACACATTTTGTCACTGGGGGAATTTCCAGGCACCAGACATGGCGCTCAGTCTATGAAGCTGGCCCACACTTCATAAAACAGGTTTTTAGACCAAACAGTCACACAGCACGATAGCTCCTCTGACAAACTCCCGAGGGCAAGATATGTGAAACATCAGTGCACCACAGAGCTTTTTATAAACTGAGAGACGCTTTGTAGCGTTGCCATTTGAAAGTATTGTGAGATTGCCTTGGTTGAGAGCCAGAGCTGGACCAGTGCAAGGCAATAGCATTTAAAAACTCCTGTTCCATGCTCTGTGATAACGCTATGCGGATTAGAACATATTGAATGAGGAAAAGATACAACCTGCACTTCATGGCCATCCAGTTAATATTTATCTTGTGCATCCGTTCTTTCCTCTTATCTTCAGTACTGCTGACAGACTGGCTGAGTGTGTGCAGGCTCTGCGAGCTAAGCGTGTGGACCGTGGGTTCCGTCTGTGTTTACTTGAGAGCTGCATTTGCATGTCGGGCTAAACCGAGACGACGTGTCCAGTGTTCATTTAGTGTTGTCTTGGGATTACAGGCTGTCTCTGTTTGAAGCAAGACTGTTCAAACATTGTTTTTGTCACGTTGAGCTGAATAATGTCTCACCTGCATGTGCTCTGTTGCCTGATGACAGCACAGCCTTAGTGCACTGTCTTCCTTCTCTTTTCCTTTTCCTTTTTCTTTCAAATAGTATTATACTGCATAAGCAACTAGTTTAACATCCAGTTCACGCCACTGCTGGAGCTGGCCCTGTTTGTACAGGTGTTGGTTTGTAGAAGACTAGTCCTCTCAGGCCATCGTCATAAATAACAGTTTTTCACATGCCATACAAGAGTTTCAGGTTTGGTTGTAAAAGCTTTAGTAGTTGACATAATAATGAGGTTTGTATGGTGGTCTTTTAAGACGCCAGTCAGATTTTCTTATTCATCCTACATATAACACATTAGTCACGCTGACATTAGAGTAGATATAGGGCTCCACTCACAGTGCTGTGCTAGATGGAGATTATGGACAGTAAATCAGGAAACCTAAACATCCCCACCAGGGGAAATGGGTCAGTGCAGCAGCAGAGAAACGCCTACAGCCTGTCATAACACCGTATATCAGGTGCTCCACAGCGAATGTTTTAATTCTGGAGTACTCATTACACCCTCAGTGGCAAACATGGCAGGCACAAGCAAATCACTGTCGACGGAAACACTAATTATAGTTATGTTTTAGTCTCAGTGCTAATATACGTATTATAGTTTGAGCAATTAAGTCACACATTCTAAAGTTATGTTAATATTCTTCCATGGTCCACGAGCTGTGTGACTGGGGTGATATCAAAGTGTAGAAATACCATTACTCTGTAAATTAGAGAGAGACAAAATGGCTTCAGACTAAGTGACATAGCACAGTCAGCAACAAGGAGGTGTGCCTTCCTACTTGGTGCAGAAAAAGATAAACAGGTGGTTCAGGACCATGGGCAGCTCTGATTGAAGCTGGTGGTTCAGAACCATGGACAGCTCTGATTGAGGCTGGTGGTTCAGGACCATGGGCAGCTCTGATTCAGGTCGGTGGTTCAGGACCATGGGCAGCTCTGATTTCAGGTTGGTGGTTCAGGACCACGGGCAGCTCTGATTCAGGTCGGTGGTTCAGGACCATGGGCAGCTCTGATTCAGGTCGGTGGTTCAGGACCATGGACAGCTCTGATTGAGGCTGGCGGTTTAGGACCATGGACAGCTCTGATTGAGGCTGGTGGTTCAGGACCATGGACAGCTCTGATTGAGGCTGGTGGTTCAGAACCATGGACAGCTCTGATTGAGGCTGGTGGTTTAGGACCATGGGCAGCTCTGATTCAGGTTGGTGGTTCAGGACTATGGACAGCTCAGAGGGAGGTGCTTCAGGACCATGGGCAGCTCTGATTGAGGCAGGTGCTTCAGGACCATGGGCAGCTCTGATTGAGGCAGGTGCTTCAGGACCATGGGCAGCTCTGATTGAGGCAGGTGCTTCAGGACCATGGGCAGCTCTGATTGAAGCTGGTGGTTCAGAACCATGGACAGCTCTGATTGAGGCTGGTGGTTCAGGACCATGGGCAGCTCTGATTCAGGTCGGTGGTTCAGGACCATGGGCAGCTCTGATTTCAGGTCGGTGGTTCAGGACCATGGACAGCTCTGATTCAGGTCGGTGGTTCAGGACCATGGGCAGCTCTGATTCAGGCTAGTTAAATAAACTTTGTGACTCCCATTTCCTTCTTGTCAGTTAAGTTGTCAACTGACTGTAAAATTGTTTTGCATTGTCCTTGAACTTATCTAAAGCTATTGATGTGATACACACCCAATCAAGCTCACTTCAGTTTTTATTACAGCAATAATCAGTGAACTCCAAAACAAAACATGACCAGCATAAGTAATATCTGGACCACATACATACATACACACAGTAAGTATAAGTATTTAGCAGAGACACCACTGTTCTCCCCGCTGACAGTGTGTTAGTGAAATGAGCTGCTCGTCATGGCAGAGATGTTTTCTCAATGTGAAAAGGTTGTGAGGACACCTCCCAGGGATTGGCTCAGGATTGACATGTTGCTGTGCCAAATGTTGTGCAATACAGTGCAGCTCCCAGTGTGCTACTACAACAACAACAACAACAACAACTGATAGTGTTTTAGGAGTAAAATACCAAGGGAATCTGTATGATTCCTGGACCTTGGACACCTGAAATTATGCTTACGTGGCATTTGTGTTTATATGCATTGCATCACTTTCAAAGAGGGCCATCAAATTATTAGCACTGTTAAAAACAAGTTTCTTTTAGAGGCATATTATGTTTGAGGAACATGAAATGCAAGGCAATGATTACACACTTATGACAGTTATTATCAACAACAAGATAATTGGTCAGGATAATGATGTTTTAAAAAAAGCAGGACCTGTAGAATGTGAGCCTTTCTGTCATTGTAATTGCTGCAGTGCTGTGATGCTCTAATCGGCGGGACGAGGAGGTCATCAGTGATGAACGCTGTTGTTTTTGGAGCAGAGGGACTGAAAACTGAGTAGATTAAATGGTGCATTTAATTAAGAGGCTTGGGATCAGGAAGTCAGAGATCAGTCTTGGCTCATGCCAGCAGTGGCTACATTTAGCCTAGCTTGTTAGCGAGGGCCATCTGTTCACACACAGATTAGCACTCCACAACAGGCACTAGCATTGGGTGCATTATCTGGTTCAGCTCTGCATAGGCTGCTATTCAGGAGACCTGTTCCCTGTTACACTGAGAGCTGTCTTTCCTTCTCATTTCATGTCATTTGTAATCTAGGTCAGGGGCATTCCTGATCCACGTGTGCTTTTTAAAAAAAAAGTTGCAACAGCAGATATAAGAGAACTAAAAGTTGTTCAGAGATAAAGCTAGAAACATGATTATGACATGAAGATCATTAGGCAGAGGAATAAATACATTGTCAAGCAAGAGGGTATGAGAATGAGGTTGTTGAATCTGTAGGATCCACAGGAATTATTCGATAATGCATCTCTTTATCTCACAGGGACTCAGGGACGTTCTCTTCCTCTCTCTTGCTCTCTCTCCTCTTCATCCCTTTCTCTTTCTTTTCATCTCCACCTCCTCATCTCGTCCTGTTTCTCTTTCATCCCTCCCAAACTTGGACCTTCTTCTCCATCCCTCTGTGACCAAAGTGTGGATCAAGGATCAACAGATAGTTATATTCGTGTTCCCATCCTGCATCAGGATCATCTTGCAGTGAAACTCAAATTGAACACAGTTGAACATCCATCACAGCCCTTCAACAAAACTGAAACAAATGTTTGAGCTGCAGGAGAACGACATAGTTAGCGAAAGGTTATTTCAACCAAGGCATAGTAACTAGCGAGGATCAAAATTTACCTGCATCAGGCAGACGTAGCAGCTTTGATGAAGTGAAATAACTGCTACGCTAAGTAAAGATGTTGTAGTTACACAAGCTGTGCCGTCATTCACCAGATGTGAATCCGGGTCGTCTAAGTGTTGTGTAATATTATGACATCACTAGTAAAGTTATCATCAGTCATGACTCTCATACAGAAGCCGGACCTCAGTGACCTAGTGGCTGAATGACTGCAACTGAACATATGAGGATGCTGGTGCTGCGGATTAAAGCAGATAATTTATAAAATGGATTTGCTGCGGCGCTGCCTTGAACCGTAGCGTGAGATGCTTCACTCTGCCACTGCCCTTGAAGGAAGAGTGCTACCACCAGCTGCTGCCCCCCTCGCATCAAGACAGCGTTTGCAGCCTCATTAATGTCATCAGGTTTAATCTGAAGTTTTACCAAATAGGCACATATGTTTTTCTGCTTTGACACCTAATCCTCCGTGTTGCCGTTTAACTCTCTCCTCATTAGGTGATAAGTCTCAGCTACTCGAAGACTCGAACATGTCCCTGCACAGAGACGATGCTTCCAACGGGAAACGTTCCGAAAAAGTGGAGTTTATTTGATGAAAACGGACCATTCCGCTGACACAGGGAAATTAAATGAAACCAATAGGGTTTTCTGTCTATAAATAGACAGTGGATCCTGTGAGGGAGTGATGTAGAAGCTGTGTGTGGAAATATTCCACACAGTGTGTCCCACACTCACCTAATTTGTGAACCAGTTTCTGACATTTTAAATTTGAGCCTCCTTCAGTACTTGCTGACAATTTTCTGTCTTTCTCTTTATCATTTAATTTCACCATCATCCACCATCCTGTGGAGGATTTCTGTGTTGTCCGAATGATTATTGTCTAGCATTGGAAATGTCTAAGATGACTTACAGTAGTCTGTTTTCAAAGATTCTTGTTTTTGCAGGAAGTCCACCGTAGGCTGCCCTCACTGGCTACTTAAGGTTTAGCCATCTGCTTTATAAGCAGGGATGACTTCCAAATCACTGCATCCCACTTAGCTAGCGTTTACACCAAATGCTATAAATAGTGGCATGCTAATCCTGGCT
Source organism: Pseudorhombus dupliciocellatus (assembly GCA_016785235.1). Classification (NCBI taxonomy): domain Eukaryota; kingdom Metazoa; phylum Chordata; class Actinopteri; order Pleuronectiformes; family Paralichthyidae; genus Pseudorhombus; species Pseudorhombus dupliciocellatus. The sequence goes on along the minus strand of JAFBJW010000047.1, from coordinate 482,903 downwards.
GTTGGCTGTATTTGTTTTGATGTATTTTATATGCGCTCTCTGCTTGGCACTAACCAAAGTTCAGAGAACCGCTTCTCCCCAAAATCACTGAAATGTCTGACGCCTTGATGCGCTTCGCTGACGAGTTTCGATCTGGCTGCAGGCGGTTTCCAGTAGATTTGTGGAAAATTGAGGATACTGTTTTGATGTTTTGCATCCACGTTCATTATCTCTTAAGCAGTACTAGAAAGGAGCGGGGGGTGGGGTGGGGGGGGGGGGGGGGGCCCAGAGCCTGGA
>JAFBJW010000047.1:367369-482616 GCA_016785235.1 Pseudorhombus dupliciocellatus | reverse complement strand
GGGGGGGGGGGGGGGGGGGGGGGGGGGGGGGGGGGTGCGCAGAGCCTTGAGCAGACTGGCAGCGAGGGCGATTGACCAACTGAAGATGTATTTGATCAGAAGTAATAATAACAGCCTGTGAGGAGGCCTGTTGATGGACGACTGTAGTAATGATCCGGCTGGTCAGGGTTTATGATTAAGCCCCTGGCACTTGATACCAGATAACAGCAGAGACAGTTATTCCACCTCAGGCGGTTTGACCTTTGACTAAATTGTGATGTGATGGAGTCTGTTCCTGCAGAGACAAACCGTCTGACTGTATGCAGCTGAACACTTAGGACCCAAGAACCAAAACCAACTGTCCAAAACCAATCCTCTGTCAGGATGGCTGACACACACAGCTCTAAACCTATTTTTTTTATATTGCTGGTGATAAAAATGGTCAAATAAAAACAAAAACTGAAGCACAGCAAAGGGTTTGCTTTAACCTGATAAGAAATGTCATGATGGCCCCGCACCGAACGCAGCAGATCGTACACAGAGATGGTTATTTCTGTGACTCAGTTAAACTTGTCATTGCTTTGTCCATATGCTGTATACAGTAGAACCCTTCACCGCCTTTAAGCTACATTAGCCTTCACATGTTATGTGCAAACAGAGTGTGACATTTTTTCTGCGGCGTGGGTTGCACTGGAGTGTGAATGTAAAAGAGGAAAGTGCAGTGAAGGGTAAATTTTATGCCACCCCCCCATCCCCACCCCCACCCCTGTGCTTTATTCAAGACACCTCGCTGAGAGTGTGGAAGTCCTTTTGCTCGCGTTTGTGTGCAGATGGAACGTCTGCTCTGGAAATGTTCTTCATCTCTTTCAACTTTCTGTTCAACAAGTTTGTCAAAAAAGGGTGGACAAGCAAACTTGACATACATCTTGTTTGAGTTTATTTATGTGACCAATGTTGCAAGGAAATTGTAAAGCGCTACCTTGTCATTTCTCTCTGTATTTTTTGGAAAAAACAAAGAATGATAGCAACAAAAACAAGGTACAAACACAGAAGGGAAACACAACCTCTCCTGATACGGGCAACTAACTAAACTGCCGCAAAGTGGGCTAATAAAAGGATGCAGAAGATTACCTTAGCTGCCCTATGGGAATTGAAGCAAAAGGATGACTCAACCATTTACCAGCAGGGCAGAGTGAGTCAGCACGTTTACGAGCGATGAAATGGGCTCCGGAGACATTTTACCTCACCTTTAGACACGCCGTGCATATGTTACTGTTTCCAGGATACACTCGAGGACGCATCATGTGAGTCATTTGTTGTTAAGTTGTTATTCTGATGCCTTGCTCCAGGGCTGCTGATTCACTTTGGTGTCTGCTATTCAGAAAGTACGACTTTAACCCTAACCCCAGTCTCGATGTGGTCTGTGCAGAGCTAGCATGGCTATTACCGCCGCTAGTAAGTTACTTGACAGATTACCACGAAACATGAAGGAAAGATGTGTTATGAGTCAGAGAAGAACAAATCATGTATTAGTATACTCCGAATAAGGGAGTGGATCCAGGAATTTTATCTACCTGTGTACCAATTTGAGATAATACGTTCTTAAAAAGGACAGGTTTACTGAGATGAATTCCAGGAAATGAATTAAAAAATATCTGACATATTCAGGGGACTGTTTGAGTTTGTGCAATTAGGAGCAGATCCAAATAAAATCTTGAATTTAAATGTGATGTCTGTAAAGGGATCGCTGGGTCTTATCTTCTGAGTGCCATTCTTGTTCATATAATTATAGCCTGGGCAAATTAACACAAGCTCAAAGTCATATTGCTCGGCTGCAGTGTTTTGACTCCTCACCTTGCTGCAGTGACACAGCAGGAGTTTAATCCGGGGACGTCTGTGTCTGTTGCCAGGCTAATTAGCAGGGTTTCACTGCTCCAAGGGCTCAGCCTTTCCCACTTCCTAAACTTGTTGGTTCCTACGCAGGAGAATTTCCAGGTTCGACAAACACCACACAGACCGGTTGTTTAAATATTGAAATAACTCCAAAGATACATCTGAAAATCCTCAAACGATGGCTATAGCTCTGCCAAGCCTTAATTAAAGGAATGCATCGCTCAAAAAAAATCCGTCTATTGTTTATTAAGTTGCATTGTGTTATTCTTCTGTTTGTTGTGCGTGCCTGCTGTCTTCAACTGAATTCCATGACTGGCCTCGTTAATACAACGTTTTCACGCTGGGAAATCAAATCAAACCTTGAATGAAATCCAGCGCAGTCAAGGCTAAAGGCGGAGGTTTATTGGATTGTATAGAAACCGCCAATAATCTGTTAAACACTAGCGGTGAGACTTTATTGCTCGACATATTGAGTCAACACGTCGGCCGCTGAGATTTTAAATGAAGATGTAAATGCACAGCAGCCCGAGTCAGCGAGAGCACCACGCTAATGCCTCTCCGCCAGGGGGGGGTTTGAGCAGGTCCAGGTACACAGCACCAAACAGGGAGTAACAGCCTGTGACCAACTTGAGCTTGGTTTGCTCTGCATGACCTCGTTCTGACAGCATTTAAGAGAAACTATCAATTCTACCGCAGCTGTTTTCATCAGACGCAACGCAGCGAGAGCTGATTAGAACAAGTCGGTTTTAGAATTGCTGGATTTGACTGTGCTCTTTAAAAGAAGTGCTGATTCTGAGGACGTTTCCCCAGAGGAACGGAGTCAGTCCTGAGAGACCGCTAATCATTATTTATGTGTCTGTGAGTAACTGTGACAGAGCAAAGGTTTAATATTCTGTTTGTGTGTGTGTGTGTGTGATCAACAACTCAGGTGATGTTGAGCTTAGAGACAACTGGCTAGTTGACCTTAATCCTGCATCAGAACACAAGTGTGTTATCTGTGTGTGTGTGTGTGTGCACGTTAGCCTTTATTAGACGTGTGCTCTGTAGCATGCTAACCTACGCTCACAGGACCACACATTTACAGTTTACACACAGTATGTGGTGAGATAAGCCTGTTAGCAATGCTTTGGCTCAGAGGAGACATCTGACTGCGTTTACAGTATCTAGGCAGTTTTTCTCCCTCCCTCTCTCTGGAAGGGGTTGGGGTCTGTTTTAATGAGGATTACACAGAATGAGAAAAGAGAAAACCCTACATTTACTTAAACCCCCAAAGATTCAGGTTTAGTTGACAGATTTAGAGGTCAAACATTAACATGCTTAGAATAAACAACAAAGAACTGTCATAACTGGGACCATAAGGCATATTTTAGTTTGTCATGCCACTGTTTGTTTTTCACTCATTTTGTCCAAATTGATTTTATTTATTTATTTATTTTTTACAATTCCCGATAACAACTTTGTGCAGCAGTTTTTCCCCCGGGCAGTCAGACATAGTTTCTTTCACATGATCATTTATATGATATATTTCTGTTCTCCTCTCTTCAGGCTGTTAACCCGTCACTCTGTTTTCTGTGAGCGTCCTCTGTGCACCACCTTTGAGCTAATTGACTATGCGGCAAACTTGATGCATTGTGTTTGTGTCAGGGATTAAAGTTTCGATGTGTCTTTCCAGTGAATACCACGACAGGCACAACAACTCCGCACACAGTCACCAGGTCTGAGGGAGTTAATACTACTTAAAGAGGGAACATAAAACACAAAATGAAAACCAACTGCTCCCTCCCCCATCCCTCAGTCCCACATCAGTCCACATTGAAACCACCTGCTGGAGATGTGGCGTTCAAGTGCGCTCGTTCACGAGAACACGATTAGAAGCAACCAGGAAACAATAAAACTAATATTTGAATAAATTGAAGAACTTTGGCGCCTTCCAATTTATGTGGCAGCACAAACAGAAAGAAACACATTCTTATCAAAAAACAAACATCCTGAGGGAGTGAGTGCAGCTTCCTCACAGTTTCAACGTTCCTGACGTTAATATGTCACAGCCTCGCTGGCAGCTCCGTTGTTTCTTGTTCCAACTCAGACTGCTTGTATTGACCCAGTTTGAGTTCTGAGGGTTTTTCACAGTGCAGGATTGTCTCTCTAAAGACTAGTGTCCCCTGTGTAAGTGGCAGTAATCTTTATTATTATCACCCTTATCATCTTCCCTTGGTATGTTTTTGGCAGCGCTACACTTCCAGCAATCCCACAATAAACTAGTGCTGATCACCAACACCACACAGCTAAATACATATGGATTATATTTGAAAATATTTATTGACACTGATGTTTTTTCCTTTTCCTGGAGCATCAACTCGTGTTTTGCTAACTGAACTTGTCGGGGCAGATCCTGCTGGAGTGAATTTCCCGTCCCCACTTCTGCAAAATCCTGCAGCCATTTCTAATCCCTCTCCATTTTGTCTCCACTTTTTTTCTGTCTGATGTATGGCATGTTGTATTTTCCTCTCGGAAGGAAGACATCACAGTGTGTTTGCTTCTCGGCGAGTGGGATTGTGCGTGTGTGTGTGTGTGTGATCATTATGTCGTGATCTGAAGCCATCTGGGTTGGTTGGCTCATTTACATATCTGGTGTTAACCAATATAAATATTCATGTCTGGGGTCTTCGCTGGTATGAATATTCATTTTGCCTCCAGGACGTAGCTGGGCGGAGCGGCTGGGATTCCAATCAGCAAAACAGAGATCAACTCAACCTTTTGTGTGGTGGACGGGAACGCGAGCTGATTGCCGCGGGCCTCTTGGTGTGCTCGGCGAGCGCCTTATGTACGTGGATTATCACATTTGCTTGAGTCGCGTGGCGGCCATGTTTGATGCGCGCCACGCTCGGGAAACGGCGCCTGCAAGACAGAGGGACAGATGGAGGCAGAAACAAACTCATCTCATCCCAGCACAAAAAACACTGACAGGCTGAGATGATGCTGTTAAGTGAGCGAGGAGCTGCAGGGCAGAATATCCACCACAGTCGAACTGAGAAGCTGCAGCAGCAGGAGTCAAACACATGAAGCTGCGCTCAGAACACCGTCCTTCATTTTGTCCAAAGAGCCCGGATGTGAGGACGCGGCCGACTGGAACGGTTGCGTACGATTGCATAGTGACCTTTTCAGGAACCTTGTAAACTGTGCAGAACATTTACTCGAAAGATAATGCAATTACAAATTTTTTTTTAATGGTCCATTCAGGCCCCGCCCCTTTGCCTAAATGTTCAAATGAATGCATCAAAGAGTATAAAAACTCTCTCACAAACAAGTAAGGCTTCAGCTAATACTCAAGGCTAAGAAAAGAAAAGAAAGAAAAAACAATTCCTCCCACCCCCCCCCATTCCTCAATTCTACATGGTTTAGTCCATTTTTTTTTTTTTTTTAATATGTGAAAGGCAAACTCTGAACAGTGAATCTATCTTTGCCTTTCTGGAGCTCATGTCTGAAACAGCTTCAGAATTCACTGTCACACTAATTGCTTCCATTTGTTTTTTAACCCCGTGAATCAGCTGTGGTGTAACTGCAGATGGAATAATTTATCTGTGGTAAAAAGCAGAATATTGGCACAGAGTTATTCACGTGCGTCATTCCTCTTGTGGTGTCCTTGGATTTGGTCCTTGATCAGCTCAGCCCTGCTTGATAATATAAAAGAAAACATTGGTTCTGTATTTGATTTCCATTCAGTCTAATGTGGTTTTCTTTGAAGTGTTGACTCTTTTCTGAAGAGCTGCCTTCAGCGAAGTAGGAGATGACTCATGTCACAGTGATGAGGATTGATGAATAGCGTATGAAAATAATAAGTAATGCTGGCAGGGTTGACAGCACAGAAACGCACATCTTTAATTACGGAGAAGAAAAAATGTGCACCCCCCCTCCCAGAAATATCACTTTGTGCCGTAGCTGTGCAGGCCCCAGGAGGCACGGGACAGTTGCTGTAACAATGCAAAGTAGCACAAACACCCTGCGTGAATATTATTCACATTAAACGGATCTTTCCACAAAAGCCCAAACTGATCAAAGGCAAGCAGCCGTGATGTGAATTTCACAGAAAAGTTAGTTGGTTAGTTGGTGTATAATATATATATATAATTTATTTTTTATTTATTTTTTCCATAAACATAAAACATTCAATATCTGTTTAGATAAGTCAGTTTCAAACTTTGTTTGTGTGCAGTAGGAAAGGAGAGGACTCATGTTCGTTATGGAATTCAAAGTCTGTTGTGTTGACGTCAGCAGCCACACACCTGGTTCCACTTCCCTCGTCACCCCCGGCCTACATAAGCTCCAGCTCGCCACAGCGCCAGCGCCAGATCGTTGTTTGCTTTCATGCAAGTTTTTCCAGCAGCTACTCCTGCACTGACCTCCTGGTTCTGAACCTGTCTTCTGTCCCTGACTGAGCCTCCTGTCTCTGCCTGGGTTCTCCTGCTTCTCTGCCTCAAGACAATGCAGTCAAACAGCTGTGGGCTGTGAAGTGTTTTGTTGTTTGTGAGAGATCTGATTTCTGCAGTGGCGCTTTAATATGAGCGAAGGAAGCCAAGTCGGACTTGTCTGAGAGACGCTCTTTTCATCAGTGTGCCCAGATTTCATCCACTCAACTTAAAAGGCGCCTGTGAAGGTATAATTGTGAACTGATTTTAATAATTGAAGCTGCCCTTCAGCCATGTGACAGCAATGTGTCGTTAGCAGCTTTAAGGAAACTTTTGAATAATCTTTATTTGCTTAAATGGCAAAGTTTGCATGAAATGATAAGTGCATGTAGATGAGGCTGAGGCTTGTCTCCTTGATTCTGTTTGAATCCTGTTAAAGCACACACTACCTGCTTGTGTGTGTGTGTGTGTGTAGCGAATGACACACAATGCTTGTCAATATGGTCCCTTACTGTCGGTCCACAGATAAACACACCGTAACTAGAAGACTGCACTTACTGGCAAGCGGATTTCAAGCAGAACAAAATGTGTGTGTGTGTGTGTGTGTGTGTGTGTGTGTGTGTGTGTGTGTGCATGGACATACATGTGGATGGAACGAAAGTACCCAGGAATCTGGGGATGAGTTCAGCTTCTTCCATCCGCACGCTCACTGGGTCCCGAGTGCTTAAAATGAACACACTGAGGGGTGGGGACTCCTAGAAGAATGGAAATGAATTATTTAGTACATCAGACAAGAGGAAAGAGTGGTATGAGGAAGAGAGAGAGGGAAAGAAATGAAGAGGACAGAGAGGACTGAAGAGGACAGAGAGGTATTATATTGTATTAGCAGTAATGATGATGAGTCCTTAGGAGACTGTTTCCAAAAAGGAGCACAGCATGCCATCATCCACTAAACCACGGCTGAGAACACAGGGTGTACATTTATTGAACTGAATTAACTCCCTCCCTCTCGATCAGGGTAAATTGCATTACCTCTCAGCGCAAATTCAGGTACGTGAACATCCAGCGTCCCTCCATCTTTGCAGGCACTGGGGGTAGTTTTCAGCTCTGTTCGTTGCTTCGATCCCTCAGACGCCGTCACGTCACGGGCTGCTGGCCTGCATTTTGATGTCTGCTGCTTCACTTTGCTTTCGCTGCGGTGGCTGAGAAGTTGAGAAAAGCTCATCCTTACTAGAGGCAACGCAGACTGCAGCCAAACCAGCCTTCTCTCACAAAGTCTCATGTGCAGGTTTTAGCCAATCAAATGTGGTTGTTATTTCCTGTTTTTGATTGAAGTAAAAATGGCAAATACTGGTTCCTTGTTATTGTTTGAGTTGCTGGTAGAAGTTTTTCCACTGAGAGAATAATTTTGGTGTTTTCATCTATGCCTCCATGACCTTGTGCTGGCACTGATGCTTTTGTTGAGAAAGAAATGCTGTGCTCAAACGTGCACACTCTGCAGTTTAGCAGACAGACTGAAAATTCGTGTTTTCTCTCTGTGCGGTATATGTTGCACCTTTTAGTTTGGTAAATAAGCCTGGGAATGAAAAGTTTTGGGAAAGGAGCCACGCACGGCTGTAGTGCTGTCACCAGAAGGAACAGAGAGCGCGGATGAATGGAATAAAAGAAGAGCAACGCAGGGTAAACAATGAGAAAATAGAGTGTGTAACCCATGCTGGAATAGGTAGGGGAACAAAATACTGGAGCCAGATTGAATTTCATCATTTATTCAGTAGTCCAGGAGAAAGGGGGGGTTGTATAAGAGGCTTTAGAATAGCCTATACGAAGTTTAAGATCAGGTTTCCTAATCTTCTTTCTCCATTTCATCTCTCAACCATCAGCTCCACGGCTGCCAGCCGGTCACTGGGGAAGCCGGACCCTGCTGTGCTACAATGAGGTAATCTACATTCACTCGTGCCTTTGTTGTTTTTTTTCTTTTTGTCAGAAACTGAATATAAAAGAATCCTAGATGTGTTGTCACTGGTGTTTTTCATCCAACTTTTATGAATTGTTGTTTTCTTTGCCCCAGAAAAGACTCTTTCTATTTACAAACAGTATATTAACATGGAGGAGATCGGTCCTCTTTCGAAACTGGAAAAACCTTTTGGGTTTTCATAGATTTGTCTTTGTGTTGAGATTTTTTTTTTTTCCAGTTTACTCTTAGAAATGTTTGATATATTGGACAGAACCTGATGTTGACCACAAGGTCATTCGGTTCACTGTGAATTCGAGGTGCAGTTGTGAACATTTGTGACATGAAAACTCAGCTGTCCAAACCCTCCTGACACAACTTTTACGCTGACTTGCTCATTTTCCAATCACAAAGTGCAGCCGCTCGCTCTCTCTCTCTCTCAGATGCAGAGTGATGCTGCTGCTGGGCAGAACTAACCCACCACGCACGTAAAGCTGCGTTGTTCCTATTTATGTTACGTTGGAGAGTAATACGGTTTTCGCTGTGAGCTGATTCACGCTGAGTCCACCTCGCAGGAAAAAAAAAAAAACACGATGAGGCAATTTAAGCTAATGAAACAGCGGGATGGAGTTCCAGCTAAATCATCCGTCAGAGATATGAAGGGCTGGCTGCTGATTGGCAGAAGCTTCCTGGCATGTCAGGAGAAAGAGCATAGATACAGCAGCACCTCACGGAAACACAGTTAGGGTTGTTTGTCTGAGGAGCAAGAGATCGTGGAGAAAGAAAACCAATTCTGAGCTCGGCAGAAAGTCACCATGGAGGCCTTCAAATATTTGGTTGAGGAAAGAGTGTCAAAGCGAGAGGGAAAGGACTGAAAGAGTTCAACTTATTGGCTTCAAAGGCGACATATGATATCAGTCTGTATTTATCCTTTCTGTATATGTTATGTTTCAGTTTATATAACGGCTCTGTAATGTTAAACCCTCCTGAAACACATCGTCCGCAGTCCCGACCACACCACCGCATCCCTGCAGTGTCATAACGATGGCCCACATTTGCATAACGCACGCCAAGCGGCGAGTCAGCAGAGACGGAGGAAAAGCTCAGCCTCCGGCCACACGCCAGCCGACGCCAGCAAAGGGGCGAATCCACAGATTTGGTGAAATTGAGCCAACGATGTTTTTGATTCATATTCACGTGTCTCCCAGATTTGACTTTGGGATACAGCTCTGAAAGAGACAGGGGCCAAAAGCGAGGGATTCAACTTTATTGAAATCATGAGCTTGAGATTTCATCTTTAATCCAAAAGACGGGGTCATATCATGATCAATAAGTCTGGTTTCCTTTTGCATAAAGTGGCTGATTGGATAAGATGAAGATACTCTGCCCACATGCAGCCATTCGTTTCAGTCACCAGCCAGAGTGACACCGAGACGATGCTGACGGAATAACATGACGCATTTCTCATTTGTCTCCCAACCTGCAGCGAAAGCAGGCAACTTGTTATCTGTTCGCATCTGTTCCATTTGGAATGACAAGAGCCCAGTGCGCCACTGCCTAGACACCTGTCACCTACACACACACACACACCCGGCCAGATGCTGTCCAGAAACGGTAATGGAAAGCAGGATGGGGTGGACAAAAGAAGAGAAAACAATGAGGGGAGAGGCGAGAGAGGAAAGGTGGTGGTTTAGTCGCGAGGGAAGAGGAGGGAGCTGAGCGACGTGAGGAAACACACGAGAGGATGGATGCAGTCTCAGAGGAATATGGCGGGACGTGCACATGGGATGGGGAGGACAGGAGAACAGAACAGCAGAGGTCAGCGTCGGAACTACTGACAGTTTGCATCACAGCGCGTCCCTGAGGACGCACGGAGACGAGGACGGGTCAGTGGGGGAGAGGAGAGGAAAGAAAGATGAGGGGAAAATCATTCATTCAGTCGTCCACCAGGCATGAAGACTGCTGTGTTTTGTCACCATTTTATATCCTGGTCTTGTATACCTACATGATTGACAGGACAGTGTGGAGGGGTACAGCTGGTGAAGTGCAAGGAGACAAAAAAAACATCCCAGTTACCAGGAGGGTTCGAGAGGTGGCTAACCCTGTGACCCCAGCAGCCACCTGTTCTCTGATGGTGTTTTCTCATCATTAATGTAAATATAAGGATGCAACGTAGTCAGAACCTCAACTCCAAACTCCATTTTCTGCTTCATTCTGACGGAACTAATGTTGCTGCCATAGATGTCCATGTCTCAGGGTTCAGCAGCCTTTGGAACAAACCCATTTTATAAACGTATCTGACTCTGGGGTAGAAAACAGGACACGGCCACTCTAAATGAGTCCAAATTAAACATGATGGTAAACATAGATTTGTTTGGCTTTAACAGACTGGCATGGACACGCTTCTGCTGCTTGAGCTCGGTGATCATCTTAAAGATCGTTTGCTGCGAGCAACACACGGTTTGATTGCTTCATTTGTCTTTGCCAAAGCCCAGTTTGTCCTGCAACCCTCAGCTCAGTGTGAATTATCTCTCGCTCCCCTCAATTCAATTTTCAATTTTTCCACCTGATGGTCACGCTAATAAAACAGGCAGAGGAGAACTGAGCGTCTCTCGTTCGCTCGGTCTCTGCTATGGCGGAGAGTAATTGACATACGTAACACACCCCTGACTGTTTCCAAATGGCCTGTACAGATAATCCAGTTCGCAGTGGGCAAACTGGGAGGAGCTCTCAAACAAATTCTCTAACTACCCCTTGTGTGCTCGTGTGTGTTCCACAAATGGGAATAACACAGCTGTGGGTTGGCTTTGCCAGCAAGCCTCTTCATTAGGTTTATAATGATGTGAACAGAGACACAGGCGATGCATGCTGGGAGTACACACACAAGAGTTGTTTTGGTCTCATTGTGTGTCTCAGTACAGAGAGAGAGCAGTGAGCATGGGATGCCAGTAATTGCCGGAGGAATGATGGTGATGTAGCAACACACACACACACACACAGTCAAGGTAAATTGTTACCTCCCTCATTAGGATAACCTATTTAAAGTGTCTCTGTTAATGTCACTACGATTTATTTCTTTATTTATTTTGGGGCGGGGCTTCTGATAGAAAACAGTAAACAGCCAGAACGACTCCCCCTGGTTGTGTATTAACACATTTCCCACTGAGTGTCGCACATGAAGCTGATAGTCTCAGTTGTGTTCGCTGACAATCCAGGGGCATAATGGATCCCACCTAACACACACACACACACACACATACACACACTAAAGTGCAGAGGTATAATTGCGGCACAGTCTCACGCAAACAAACACAACACGCCCTGGCAGTATCGGAGCAGCCTTTGGTCTCCTCGGCTGAAGAGACAGAGGCGTGTTATGCTGAAGCTTTCAGTGGAAACGCAAATGCTGCTATATGAACAAAATGTCCTGTCTGCCATTTACGAACGGAAGAGCTTTTGTTGAGCAACATATCTGGAGTCGATGTACCTGTCTGGTGCGTTTCAGTGAGACATGAAAGTACTGCCGAGTTTGGTACTACTAAAAGAGAAAAGGAAGTATAATTACACAGGGAGGATTCCCCTGAATAGATAAAATAATGTGCGAAGTAATTATACGATTTTTTTTTTTTACCCTCAACTTCTATAATGAAGGTAATTTAGATGCCTGAAATAAAGTGGTGAAGTCATAAAAAAAAACATTCCTGTGAGGCTACTGAGGTAGATTGTGTCACTGATGTGTTACAGATCCTTCCACTGATTCAAACCCCAACAGACGATGTCTTCTTAGCGTTGGCCCTCGTGGTAACTGAGACGCGTTGATCCCACGCCACACTTTCACCCCGGCACGGCAGAAGCCTGCATGTCGTGTTGCTCTTCAAGGAACGAAAATACTGTGACTTGTTGTTGTCACCATCCAATTGTTTGTGTAGCATTGAAGTAACACTCTACCGTCACCCTGCTGCTGCGCATCGTTCGTGTTCTAATGTTTACATACAGACCTCCATTAAGACCTGGATGCTTAGGAACTCACAGGCTGAGCGGAATCTCTGAGCCGGTGCGTTTAGCCTCAGTAGACGGATTCCGGCTTCCGAGATCAATTTATTATCAAGTCATTTCTGTCATTCTGTTGAAACAATTTGTTGTCTTCCGACTGCGGCTTTGGACTTTGACTGTAGGTCAGCGATCAGTATGGAGGTGCCTACCCCGACATCTCTTAGTATATGAATGGCAGTGATTCAGGTTCAGGGCCCTGAAGTCACTCTGCTCCATGAACGAGCTGACTGCAACGAGCACAGGGAGATATATGTAAATGCTTTCACAGGATCCAGTGGGAGGTTCATTTAATCCTTTGGTGACTCAAAACGCCCGTTCACACCCTGATCATCACGATTCCTCCCAGTATATCATCATCATCATCATCATCACGGAGCACAGTTTTCACACAAGTCGCCTCTGTGAGCCGCAGCGCGTCGTGCAGCACCTCTGTTTGAACAAGCCCGTGGCTTTTACTTCTCACTGCGCCGCAACTTTGGCTCTCGCTTTGTTTGTCCTTTGTCCAAGGAGGGTGTTTTTCCTCGAGCACGGTGTTCTTCTCCAGCAGAGACGTGCCTCGCCTTCATTCACAGTCACGCAGATTCCTGCTGCCAGGTACCGGGAGTTCCCCGATAATATGGCTTCAAGCCAACAACTGGAAAAGCATTGTGGGGCTTTCTAGAGACAGATATCCTTCATACCAATTCTGTTTTTGCAACTTATTCTAGACAGGGGATTTTATTATTATTATTATTATTATTTTCATTTTTGTTATTTAATTCCTATAATTAACCCAAAAGTTACTGATGCTGCTTTGCGTTTTCCAAGCCAGCAGGAGATTATCCAGAGGATTCTCCACTCCCATATGGGCAGGGTGATTTTCCCAGCATGATGGAAACAATAATAAAGACGGTTGAAAAGAGGTTCAGTCATTGCGGTGATGAGGGCTGATGCCAGTGTTGATGTGCTGTCGGCAGGAAAACGTGATCTCCAGATCCAGAGAGAGTCTTGAGAACCATTTTATAGCCCTCATCCCTGGAAATGGCTGTATTAATACATTAAGACGTGAGTTGTGCTATAAATAGGCATCTAAATCCAAAGCACAGTTTGACAACAAGCCCTTAAAACCTGAGGGTTTTTCTGATCAACCTTCACTAAAACCTTTATTTCTCAGCCCCCGGAGTCGACGGGGACATGAAATAAATCCACCCGAAAGCTTAAATCTTTTTCTTTTACTGCAAATCATTTCCACGGCTCTGGGAAATGGCTATGGCTGGAAACACCAGGTACATTTACATTTTAGTTCCATTTTTTTTGTTTTATTTTTAATGAATGGACATCAGGGCAGAGACAGTGATTCAAAATAAAAGCCAAAGGTTGAAGCTGTCAGGCTGTTTTATTTGATTTTTCTATCTGGGAAGTAAAGCTTTTATGGAGCCTGTTACAACTTTACATCAGGTCAATCTTTATGTCTGGCTTTCAAGTGATGCTGGCTCTTACTCTTTGAAGTGAAACCCCGCCCCTTCCTTCTCGAGCACATCTCCAACCCTCAGCTTTGCTGGCGACTCCGTGGGTGCGTCCACGTCCGTGATCTAAATCTCGTCTTCGTGTTGGATTCATCGATGTAACCGCGATAACTTAATGCTTCGATGTCCTGAAACTTGACTTTAAAAATGTAAAATACATAATATCCATAATGCATTTGTCTTATTATTGTATTATAATTATTGTCAATATGCATTTCAGGAGTCAGGTGTCCTAAAAAAAGCTAAAGCATCATATAAAAACACACTCATGCCTCGCTTTCTGCAACATGTATAACATTTAGCAAATTAAAGTAATGAAAGTTAACTCCATGTATTTAAAATAGACCCCTGGACCTTCTTAAAAAACGCCCCTGTGACGGCCCAGACCGTTATTTACTGATCTCGGTCACCACGCCTCAGACTGAAGGAGACATTAGAAAGAGAGTAGGGAGGGTAGTGAAACTGTGTGTATGTGAAGTTGACAGGTGTTAGAGTTACAGGGTCATTACCTCCATAATCACCCAGTAATGACACACTGGGAGAGATGGGATCAAATCACGTCTCTCTCGCCCCTCTCTCTCTCCTTCTCCCTGCCTCTCTGTTTGATCTCGCAGCAATCAATCAGCACGCAGGCCTTTCCTCGCCGGCGCCGGAGTTGTGGGTTTCATTTTGAGCGGTGTGTGTGTGTGTGTGTGTGCGGGGACTGTTCGAAGGTGTGCATCTGAGCCTGTGCGTGACGTCTGGAGAGGGAAACTGGTTGTGACATGTGGCAAGCTTGATGGGCAGCAGTGTGACAGTGTGGTACTGGGATCCAAAACACACACACACACACACACACACACACACACACACAGGTGTTACACAGATGCTCCACCTGACAACACAGTGTATTCAAGATGGGAAGAAATCAACTATCCTATGAGTGACACAGGGGCCGTTCAAATATCAAGTCAATAATATGTTGAAATGAAAATTAAATGCCAATGCTAATGGGGCCCTTTAGCGACACTATCAGCAGATCTAGGGTCTGAAACTGCTTTCTAACAAGTCATTCCACGTTTTCTCTTACCCTCAGAATTCGGCTCAGATGAGCGGGTCCCTATTTGTACGAAGAGGAGCTAAAGCCTTCTGTCCCCCGTTAGAAACTGCCAGCTGAGTGTGGCTCATCAAGAGTTCAGATTGCTGCAGTTTGAAATCAGCAACCAAAAGTCAAGCTGCGGTTCCGAGCACTTGAGATGTTGCAGCTTAGTTATTCTACGGTGCTCTGGTGGAGAGGGATTGCTCGTCTTTATGTCCGCTCGCTATTTCTCATCAACACTCTGACTCGTTTTTAACTACGACGCAATGATGAGAGTTGTGTATGTCTGATTACAGTCCATCCATCCAAGGCACTGCGATAGGAGACGGCTGTGACCGTGGAGGGAACAGACAGGCATATACAAAGAGTCAGAGAAGCCGCCTTTAACTCCGACTGCTTATGTGGAGCTGTACAATATCATCCTTATACAAAGAAAATTCTAATGCCAACATAGGGTTAGGGTTAGTCAACCATCTGGGGCCTTTTGACATCATGACATTTACATGGATATGTCAAACACATACTTATCAAAGGTGGGCAGCTCCTCGGCTGAGAGGGAATCTAAGAACTGACACTAGCCCTCTCTACCACCACGTCGTCTACCGTTCAGAGACGTCCCCAATCGTCCCCTGTCTCTCGGCTCTTACTCTCACACATCACTGGAGCCACTGGCTGAGACAGACACTGGTGCCAGTGGTTCAAAGGGACACTTTTAGCATTTACTCACTCAATCATTCACGCTCATGCCCCCACGACACCGTTTCATGTGGCATTTGTGCAGAGAGATGCAGGTAGACCAGACACGCGTCATCCTCTCAGAAGAGCTTAAGAGACAGGTGTGTGAAAGGTCAGGTGCACTTTGGGCAGCTCCATACCCTCTTGTATGGATCAGTCAGTCTTCATCTGCACAATGAAAACCAAGAGGAGCCCACAGCTTCAGCCCAGAGGAGTATATATTTAGTAGTTCATAAACGGTGCATGTCTTTGTGGGTTTGTAAAAGTAATTGTCAAGTGATTGTTAAATAATGTGCAATTATGCTGCAAACGGTTTCACACAATACGGTTTACAATGAGCCCAAATCCTGAGCCTTGGACCTATTATAGGAATTCATTGTGCAAGTGTGTGTGTGTGTGTGTGTGTGTGTGTGTGTGTGTGTGTGTATTGCCATGAGATCTGACACAAAATGGCAATAAGGTGTAAACCATAATGCACAGGAACAAAGCTCTCAACTAAGAGACGTTTGCTTCATTTTTCAAAGTTACTGCAGGTGTAAACAGAAATTGTTTCTGTGTGTGTGTGTGTGTTAGAGAGTGTGTGTATAACCTGTGCTTTTGTTTGTGTATGCAATTTCTGTGTGTTTCCAGCTCTCATTTATCACCGCGTGGCTGACATTGCTGAAGATGCTGGTCTGATTAATCACCACACACACACACACACACACACAGAAAAATAAAATACAACCACTCCAGTGCAGTGTAATTCAAGGTCGTGGTCTTCACCTCAGAGAACACCAGGAGGTTGTTTTTGGCAGAGAAAGAGAGTGTTTCCACATCTGGATCTTTGTTTGTGTGTGTGTGTCAAAAAAACAAAACAAGCAATTAAAACCGACTGAAAACCTTTATTTAAACGGCAAGTGCAGGTGAGGGCACGCAGAGCAATAAAGCCTGGAAGTAATCAAAGTTGTAATATCTTGTAATAGTCATTTTAAATATTTAAAAAGCAGAGAAAGAATAAAAGAAGGATGATGAATTTTCAGGGACAGGAATCCTTAAGTGTTTCAGCGAGCGGGAACAGGAACATGGTGACCTATTTTAAACGGAACACATCCTGTCGCCAGTGTTAGGTCTTTTTTCTTCCTAACGACGGGGAGGTGGCTGCCATCAAAGCTACTTCCACAAATCACAGTAAAGTGCAGGAGGCAAATATAGCAGAACACCTAAATGGGAATTCAAAATCCTCTCCAGCAAAAAAACCCCACAGCTCTGTAGGATGTCACAGCGGCTTAAAGCTTTGAATGCCACGCCAAGATAACCCTGCTGAGAATACAGTCGTTATTTTACATTTTCATCTCTGAACACAAGGTTTTTCAAAAGAGGGACGAATTTAAGGGTCACAGAGGTGACTGAAGGATTACATGTTCATGCTGTTTGAACCTGTTCAGGGTCAGTAACCCTACTACCTACCGTTTTGCATGGGAAAGCGTCAACACATTCATCTGATGGCTCCTCAGACTTCCCGTACACCGCATAGCAAAGCTGGTGTCTGACTCTACGATGAGTTCATGGCAGAGTCAGTGTTTGTGTGTTTAATGGGATCTGATTGGCTAATGCTTGCAACGGACTATTTGTTTACGGGTTTTACCGCTCACTTGCTGGTTGTATCATCTAATCTCCCACATCGAACTCTTTGCTTTTCTTGTTTATTTAGTCTTTATTGCGCTCTTGAGTTTCTGAGACTTTTAGCCCCTCTGATATAGTTTGTCCAGGAGTTAGTTAACTCCCTAACTGATATTATGTCTCAGGTATGCTCCAACTCCAGAAAAGCCCAAAAAGCCAAACTTAAGTAGATTCACACACACACCTCAGATGTTTGCAGATTTTACTCTGAATTGCATTTTTCTGCTTTTCTCTCTTCTCTCATTCCCCTTGAATGAAGCATTGCAGCGTGTTCACCTTCTCATCCAAAAATATGTGTTCATCTCTCATTCTCCTTTCTAGCACAGCCTGTTTGACCTAGCTCAGTATCTAATGATCTGAACCGTCTCTTCCCTACTTCTCAGCCTCCTTTGTTTCTAGGTCTCTATCTGGTTCAGTTAATCTCGCTCTGTGTAAGATGGAGACATCAGTTGTGTCACTGATTACCTCTCCAGATTATGGTCTCTTGGCGGCTGTAACCGCTTCGGGATTATTTTTTGTCAATGCCAGCTGGTCTGAAGGAAAGAGACATTAAAAAATAAAGTTACCTGTCGTTGGAGCGAAGGTCGGGTGTTGCATCACAGAAAGTAAAGGAACATATAACCTCAGCAAGACAAAGGGACGCACAGAAAGTTTGAATGTCGCCGAGGCAGAGGCACAGTCTCTGCCACCTTCTGAAGCTATCAGTGTTCCAGAGCGAGATTGGGAGAGACAGAGAGAGCGAGTGCAATGCCGTCTCTGAAAGTGAAGGAGGTAAAGGCTGCGACCCGCGTATAGCTCACTGTGCCTGACACAAAGACTGTTAACAGTGTAATTACATCACTGTCTGGCAGACAGCCCAGCGCTGCCCAGCTCAATACAACACAGGCAGCTTGGTCAAAGTCCTCCAAGAGAAAAGACAGAAAAGACACAAGCACATGTCCCGGCACCTCCTGAGCTAATACAGAAACAAACCTTCAGCTGTTGTGTGCGAGGCCCTGGGCGTCTGTAGCATTGAACTAACTTTAAAATATCTGCTGGCCCTTGAACCAATTCATGCCAATCCTTTTCAGTTGAGCATTATCCCTGGCTTGGAAATCTTATCCGTCTAACTTAATGAACTTTGCAGTTCTGTAAAATCCTTTGCCCTGTTGAAATCTGTCGGAATCTTTCGGAGGTTTGTGTTGCTAGACC
The DNA here is from genome assembly GCA_016785235.1 of Pseudorhombus dupliciocellatus. Taxonomy (NCBI): domain Eukaryota; kingdom Metazoa; phylum Chordata; class Actinopteri; order Pleuronectiformes; family Paralichthyidae; genus Pseudorhombus; species Pseudorhombus dupliciocellatus. Next base: position 464,163 of record JAFBJW010000047.1, on the reverse strand, counting down.
ATAATATGTAGGTACTATCCCTGTTGGGAAGTGATGCTAAGGTAACCAGTCACATCTCGCTGATATACATGCTCCACCAATTTCGCGTGAGGCCCCATGCCTCCTCTGACAGAAACATCTTTTTGTACATTGTGTGTCAACCTTGACATTTTGGTTCTGTCCATGTCCCATCCGCTAACGAGGAGGATTGCGTGGTCAAGAAGCTCCGGCATCGATTTGGGGTAGCTGCCATGTTGTGCACCAGTACATGCAGTACTGAGTCACTTTACTCATCTTACATCTCTTTGTACTCGTGCTCCCATTCGGCATGTCACAAATGGTGATGTCTTAAAAGCTAAAGGTGGATTTAATGACATGATCTAATGGGCTGTTGTTGTTCTTCTGCTGTAACATTGCATTGCTTTCAGTCTACAACAGGCTGGAAGCAGCTTTGCCTCCAAGTGATGCTCTTTCTGTGTTTGTTTAAATCGGAGCCTGGGTGGATTAACTCAGCGAGGCTAGAGGCAACATTTGGCAGCAGGCCCTGATGGCTTCCTGTTTATAGCGATTGTACCACACACATATGTAGGAACTATTTATACGATGAAGCAGGCCAACGGAGGAAGACGAGACCTGCACGACCTGACGACCTGTCACACAATGAGAAGTGTAAATGGTCTTGATATTTAAAAGCTAATGATTCCAACCCTGATAACTGCAGTAACTGTCATATTTATTTTCTTATGTGGGACAAAGTGTTTAAAGTTTAAATAATTTGATGACCCAAATGTCATTTTGCTCATTAATGTTTTCATGGCAGAATTAATACGTTCCAGGCCGTTATCGTTGCGTGCGATAGCTTCGGTGAAAAGTTGTCTGTGATTCATACACAGGGCCACAAACGTCATAGTAACCAGATGGCGAGTGTTTCCATTATGATCTTATGTAATACACGTATAGGTAGCTTGGACCTGCAGTATTATGCAATATTAGTACATGGATTACGGTAATCTCTAAGAGGATGTATCATCCTGAGGTTTATGAAAGGCATGATGTGGGCTTAGAGGTGGGTCATGGGCAACAGGGACAGATATCAGATCCAAAGAACCGTTGGTTATGCACACAATCAGCATTTAAAGCAGCTTAGGGCAGAGAGTATTATCCATTCACACAGGAGACAATGGATAGAAGGCATCAGGAGATGGTATATCCCCGTTTTTTTTTTTTGCTCAGTAAAGCGCTTGAGACGCAGTCCAAAAGCTCTGAAGATGACGTCTATGGACATTTGAGCTGAGAATCTTTCCACCATGTATCCTGTCATATTCAGAAGAGTCACATATGTTGTATAGACGTATGAGCATATTGTGTGTAGCATGGAGTACAGCTGCATCGGCCTCTAATGTGGATTATATACATGACTGGGAATGACATGACGCATGCATCCTGTATAGGCATGTGATTATTGCTCTGTCACTGTCTATATGTTGAGTGTGTGTGTGTGTGCATACATAATGTATAAATAGACTCTGTTCCACTTGGGCCAGCCGTCCAGAAGAAATGCGCTGTAACCAGTGAACCCTGACAGGCTGCAGACAGAGTGGCTTCCACGAACCAAAACACACTTGGTGCTGGGATGCATTAGAAATTCACATTATACTTCAGTCACTTTGCATATAATGAATCCCTTGACTCCACGTGTGAAGTCCAACGTAGTGGCGCGATGACCTGGAAGTCACATGTCCAGTCGTCTGTGTCCACCCCCGCAGGCTCGAAGTAAACAAAGCATAAGTAAACATATGAGGGACATATGGTTGTTAATTGGCTCAGGGGCCACCCACGCAGGCTGAGAGCAGCACATCAGAAATTCAGCCATATAGCTTTGGAAAACCGTTTCTCTGTACCTCCCACAGCCTCACTGTGTACTATGATTTGAATTGATATGCATTTCAGAAGCCAATGCTACAACTGTTGTCCAATGTATGTTGCTGGCTTTCCTGAGGTCATTAAACGCAGTTTAATGTTCCCTCGCTGATCGGAGTGTCATTGAGTAAAGCTTGAACACAGGGAAATTCAAGCGGAATTGCACTCAAGATGCCCTGAGAATAACCAGCCCAACAACCCGCTGGGCTGTTAATACACTGAACATGTCTCCCCGCAGTTCAGCAGCGTTTTCAAACCCACAGGGGTTAGCATCCTCAATTATGGACGCTCTTCAAGACAGTAGTGGGAATAAAGACCAGTACAACTGTGTTTTCATTTTGAACCCGTGAAAGTGTGCACTGCTTGTAAGGAGGAATCTAGCTGGTACTAAGGCGAGATGTGGAGAAGCAAATGTGTGTGGAAGAGCAGTCACAAGCACTTTAACTGCTAATGGGACTTGTGGGTTTGACTGCTCATCTCAACAGCTTGGGATTGATTCTGACCCTATAAGCTCAACGTACATTTTTCATTTTTTTTCAAGGTTTGGAAAATCATTTTCTCACTGAGGCCGATAACTCATAGATCAGGTCACTGGCTTGAGCATTACAGCAGGAAGACGGCATCGGAACCAGTACTTTTAAAGATTGCAACTGGTTCATAATGTGATGCAAAATGAGGCTCTACTAGGCGGCTCTTAGTTTTTATCCTCAGCTGACAGCATAACTACGGATATGGTCAAACCCTCATTATGATTTCCCTGTGGGTGCTCGGAGTCGTCCATGCGTGGCAGAACACCTCACGCCGATGAAGTTCTCTCCTCCACTTCTCTTTGTTGAGCTCGACAAGTCTGTGTCATTTTATCCTTGTTTCAACTCAGGTCCTCTCCCTTTTTTGGGGTCTTGGTACAGTGTGGTCATACCAAGTCCTCAAGATGAATATGTGGCTGGAATAGATACATAATCTTTGTCCCAGATACACACACACACAGAGAGCTCTATTTTGGCCTGTTTATGAGAAATAATGGGATATGCAGTGCGTGTCTATGCACTTGCCTGATGTCCTTTGAAGTCCACTGACATTTTGTTGAGAGATACACAATTATGCACACACTCTAACATACATTTACACACCCTTGTGTGTGTGTGTTGGCCAGTTTCACAAGGCTGTAGATCAAAGACATTTGTGTCTCTCTGGTGGTCTGTCTTCTCCTTCTTTCTTCTCTGCCTCAAAAAAAAGGTTTGCAGAAATGATTCTGGTTGAAATCCAGCGCTGTCTCTGTAGCCTCCACCAGATAACATCAATAGTCTTTAACTGAAATCAAATAAACAGCATTCTCATGGGAGAGGGTCAGAAAAATAAAATCGCTGCCTCACCAGCACAGTGTCCAGAAGCATGGAGGAATCTGGCTGCTCACCACCTAACTAGCAGTCTGGCAGCAAACAGCAGACATACAAAGTTAGCAGCCAGCTGGCAAACATGGTGGACTGTTAGGCTGTGAACGACCCACATATTTCTCCAAGCAACTCAGGTGAATGTGAAGCCAAATTTATAAATACTGGAGTTGCAGCCGCTGAACGGTCAGAAACACGACTACAAGTGAATCCTAAAGTTGCTGTGTGTCAACTCAGTCAGTCAACATTAAGTTGTCCCTTTACTCTCAACCAGAATCAATCTCACCCTCTCTCTCATTCTCTGTATCTGTAAACTGCCCATACATCACGCAGTCATCCAGCTCCTTGTCATTGTTCACACGTTTATTTATTTATTAACATAAAAACATCTGTTTGGTTGTCCTGTTAAAATATATCCAGCCTGACGTATCAGCAAAATGCAGCTCAATGGATTCAGTGGTCTGGAACAAATAACAGCATTATTCTGAGTGGATTACACTCACGTATGCCTGGAACACCTGTTTCCTGAAATCAGAATGGCATAAATCCCAAAGGAAATAAATAAATATGTTTTTCTTTATTTCACCATGGGAGAATAAGCCTGTGAAGTCGGGAATATAGAAAGCTAAACAGACGCCTGCCTCACTGGCTGGGAGGCTGTTTGTTTCAGAGGAGGTGGTGCAGTTGAAATTCAGTCTGTGGGTTTAGGATACAGTTTTTCTGTATGAACAGATTTAAGGTGAGGTGGCATTAAGACCGGGACCTGGGGATCTGAAGTGTCGTGTTTGTTCCAAAACAGTGAATATGTATTAGAGAATGAAAGTGAGACGTCACAGCGACGCCCCCCCCCCCCCCCCCCCCCTCCCAATTTGCGTCAGCATCAAGATGAAAAATCCATGTTGTTGATCCCACTGCTGATAGAAATCTGCAGCATGACAGAAGTTCTCTTTTTTCTGAGTCCAATTAGCCAGTAGCTAATAAATAAATAAAATATACATCTGGGCTCCAGAGCTGCAGCTGAAGCGCATGATTATTATTATTATTATTATTTTAATTTACTGCTTCTGTTGGATGTGTTTGAATTAAACACAGACTGCCTCTAGAACGCGTTCTCCGATATGACATGCTACATGTTACTGTACATGTGTAGATGAGCATGACAATACAGAAGTTGTTTGAGTAGAATATACAGTATGTTCCATGTACTCCGGGGTTCTGTGGGTGGTAACTCACATGTACAAATATTCATCCCAAAGGTATGACGCCTTTTTGGTGGACACAGATAGAGCTCTAACGGGAGGACGTACCCTTTGCTGTGTGTATTTCTGTTGCTACTTCTTTTTGTGAAAAGAGCTTAAATGGAGCCAAGTCGCAGCCAACGGGATTGCATGCGAAACCCTGCGTGCACTCAGGCCCAACACTTCGCTGTGGGAGTGGTGCTTGAAGTTTAAAAGAATTGGGTGCCCACTTTCCTTGCCCTGCTTTCTTCCATTGCCTGCCTCTGTGTTGACTGTTTTACGGAGCCTTTTGTGGAAGGTAGAACGTCTTTTTTATCATTCAGGTCAAGCACACAGCCCACCAGATAAACACCTGCTGAAGGAAACCAAAGCATGGCTGTGAGGCGCCTCAGGTACAGGATCTCTCTTGTATTTCTCACCGTCTGTGTAACGTGGAAAAGGTTCTCACAGCTCCAGTCGGCAGGATTTGAGGGTCTATTGACATAAATCGGATATAATGCTGTAATTGTTTTTCCAGAGGTGTGTAGTTGGGTTTTCTTAACCTCAGCAGCCCTGAAATAAGAACCTATTATCTCTGCTCAGAACTTCCTCTTAAAGGACACAGAGCAGTAATCATGGTTATTTATTTATATATTTTTTTCTCCTCTGGGGTTTGATTTGATAATGAGACAGGTTTCTATATCTCTGTCCTCCACTGACATCTCTTTATAGAACATTAACATTTTATAGTCATGACATAACCAACAGTTGACTCCCTTGTAAGCTATATTGAAAAGAAGTGGGTTTGTTAAGCGTGAATATGTGAATAATGTTCAGGAGGGAGCCTTCGATATGCATGTGTTTGTTTTTGAACAGCGGCATTTTGTATCGCGCAGCGTCGAGTACAAAGGAGGTTGATCTTGATTCCTCCGAGACAGTTTTAGGTTTCCACCATGACGAGGCTGCTGTGGGGGTGGATGGAGTCAGATGCACTGAGGGATGATGGGAAGGGAGAGGGAGTTGGGTGGGCAGAGATGGATGGATATAGAGATAGGTGAATGGAGAGACGGGGACAGACAGCGGGGTGGGGGGGAGCAGTCACAAAGATGGAGGGATGAGGTGATAAAAGATATGACAGATGTGGAGATGACAGATGGAGCCCCCCCCCCCCCCCCCCCCGAGCCCCCCCCCCCCGCCCGAACTCAATAAAAATAGACACATACACTCACACACACACGGCATGTTGTCATCTGGTGTTTACATTTGTACAGTGAGCTGTGTCGTATAGAATAAACCCTCGGTGAGGGGGTTGGGGATAATGACAAATCACTGGTATTTTTAGGAAGCAAGACCAAAACATTTAAGGTTTGACAATCAATAAATCCGATATTTGACTTATTTTCTTGACTGATGTATTTCCTCAGGGGAAGTGCTACTGGATGACCAGTTAAAATATTGGTTTCTTCCCATTTGAAGAATTGATTCATTACGATTACATTTAGACACTTTACAGGCATTAAGATTCATTTAATACATAATTCAGAATTCATTCGATGGAATAAGTCGTGATAGTAGTTACATCGCGAGCCAGCGTCGAGCCTGTAGGTGTGTTGACCTCCTGCTCCACTGACGTCCTGTCAGTCGAACATATTTGTTTTTATATCTGATTGTTTGCGAGTAATGCTACGATATCAACATCGATACTTTCCTTAAGTTAGAAATCATCTTTAATGACAGCACGACTTGCACATGAGTCACTCAACTTCTCTCTCTCTCTCTCTTGCTTTTTTCGGACACACACACTAAGTGTCATGTTAATACAAGCTGTTCAAGATTAGCTTTGCAACAATATTCAAATAATCGCCCAGTCACTTACGGAGTACTAACTGAGCTGCATTTGAACAAAGTCACAGCTGGTGTTTGTGTTTGTGGCGCCGTCTCCACGGTTGCCATTCTTTTGTGTGTCTATTTTCACAGCTAATGAAATTGTAGCTTTGCAGCAGCGAGCAATCCAACTTTACTCAGTGTGCCTGCCGAAACGCACGACGCAGACACACGCTCGCGCGCAGAGTTGTGTAACCACCAGTGATTGACCACACCTCGGTTGTGTAAGTGCTCTCAGTAGTACTCTAGCAGCTCCGTGGTGTTTCACAGTGACTGGATGAGTTAATGTGAGTGAATGCGTGGGCGCGTCCATGCTGTGCTCCATTACAACTGAGTGGGTTACAAAGACACTGCCGCACTAATTGGACCTCTCTTCCAGTATACTGTGGACTCCTGTTCACACCTGCAGCTCGCTCTGCACAGATATAACAAAGCATGTTTGTAAGATCGTCTGGATCAGTGAGATAAATTCGGTCCGACTGAGAAGACGCATGGGTTTGTGTTAACAAAGAACAAAAGAAGGATAAACATCTTTTCAGAAAAGCTTAACCAAACAATTTGTGTCTTCCTCGTCTTCTTTATGATTATGTTTGATAAGGTGCAACATTCAGTGCAGTATCAGGGAACTAGCTCACAAGGAGGTGATACGGGCAAAAACGTAGTAAATCTGACGAAGTAAACCCGATGTAGTGGTGCAGGCAGCGGATCAGGGTCATGCACAAAATCTGCTGCAAACTGGAAACCAGAAACAGTCGAGGGGCAGGCAATCACCGGCAATCCAAAACTGGTGAGCGCGGTTCGTATATAAAGTGGCACACTTGACAGTCTGTGAGAGTGCGAGGTAGCAGAGACAAGCAGGTGCTGGGGAACGGGCAGAAGCAGAGCATATGAGGGGTTTACTGGCGGGAAACACAGGGGAGGATTAGTCAGGTGAGTAAAGCAGACGAAGTGGAAACTGAAATAACTGACCCCAAATAAACAAGGAAGTCTGAGGAGGAGAATCCACAGTGAAGAAAAAAAAATAAAAAATACAGAAGCAGATGATAGTCTGATGAGTCGAACTAAGACGAACAGCTTGTCTCATGTTACTGTATAACAGTGGTGGGCTGGGCTTCTGAAATGATGCCGCCTCTGTTCATATAGGAGCTGCATTTAATGTAACACTGCAGTCACTGTTTGGAATCTACATAACAAATTATATATTTTTTTTCTTCCTCAAAGCAATGGCCTGGAACATTTGTTCTGTGTCTCACTTTTGTTGTTATTTTATTTGTTTTATTTAAAACACTCCTTTTTATTCTTCTTCTTCGGGCAACAGATAAACTCCACCAACTAGTTTGTGCACAGATTTTACAGCAGCACGGATCAGAAGCACCGCCTGCCGCTGTTATATTTATCTCACGGAGGAGCAGTGGTTGCCCTTGGTTCTTGTTCTAGCTGCTGTTCGGTTAAAAGAAAGAATCAGCTCAGGACAGCCCAGCGTCGCTCTGTAGTCAGAGATACTTTTATTATTAACTCTTCCATGTGTCTGGATTCATTTCTGGGTCTTTGTTTTTTAGCTCTGCTGCTCCAAACACAACAAACCAGGATTTGTGATATATGACTTGATGCTGCTTCTGATTTATATTTATAAGATTAGAAATGAATAGAGAGCGCAGACATTAATTTCCTCCATACAGTCGTGAACAGACAGGAGGCTGCGAAGCTGTGAATCTGCAGTGTAGTACAGTGCTGTATGCACACAGACAACAGCAACGACACACACACACACAAACATACAGATGCTGTTCTCTTCCTGCTTACTGACCTGTTTCAATAATTCAGAGGAGTGATGTGCTGGCTGGGCGGCAATAGGCTCTCTCCATGGACGCGGTCAACCGTTGCACACAAACACTCACACAGATGTACAGTGTTTGTTATGTTTGGTAGTTTTGTCGAGCTTTACACACAGAGCCTCAGAGATGTGATTCCATGAGGTTATGACACCTGGGTTCATTCCTGGAAAAGAGATGTTGCGTGTGCAGCTGCTTCGATCCGTCTCGATCGTTTAGAAAGAAAAGCCGACAGCTTGTGTAACACTCACGCAACTACCATTTTTTAGCTGAGCGTGATCGCTCCAGAAAACACATTCAACCATGAGGAGCATGTTTTTATTAGAACACATAAGGTGGTTGCAAAGAAAAGCAAAGCTTTTATACAGTATATATATCTCAAAGCAGATGTCAGCCTTATTCAACAATCCGAGTATTATTTTCCCATAGAAAAACAACTTTCGCCAGTGTGTTCGGGCCACTGCATTTGGAATCACTGAAGCTGAGAAATGCTAAAAGTGCCTATGTTCAAAAATCTTAAACAAAACTTTAGCAAAACATATTTTGCAAACAAAAGTTGTGTGAGCAAAGATCTCTATTTAAGGCTACCAACAATGGTCCCTTGACTATTGTGTTAATCTAAAGCCGAGAATTGGCACTGTGTGCTACACGGAATGCTTGACCGTCCTCTCACATTACATCTGCACATCATTATGAAATCTTAGACACATGTTTAAGTCCACACACATTCTCTTCTCTGCAAGCAATACACAAGGTCAGGTTATAGATAGGGCAGCCAACTAGTGTCTACGCTCATGGACTTTCATATCTTATTCAGATTCCCCAGACAGAGAGGCACCACACTGCACCAGTGTAAACACGCAACGACACAACGTGATTAAGCAAGGCATACTTTAAACAACTAGTGTGAGACATCAGCTGCTGCCTGAGAAAACCTCCATCACGCTGTGAATAGCAGCAATGGCCAGGGAACCTCCGTTGATTTGTCTGTGTGCCGTCTCACTATAGGTTTTCTGGACTGTGTCTCTGCGTTCAGATGACAGATTGGAGATAATAGCCGGCTGCAGGAACAGGAGGTGCAGCCTCAATAAAAAAACAAACAAAAAAAAAAAAACAGGCGACCCTGTATGTGCCTGCCAGCGACCGAGAAACTGTCTTATTTGCGTCATTTTAGCTGAGAGCTGCCTCCTCAGTAACTTTGGCCCCGGGTCAGGAACAAATTGCTTTTGTCCGGGGTGTGTGAACCCTGCAGCGTCAGCATGACCAGGTTCCCAAGCAGATGTCACCCGGGGTAAACTAAAACTACCCTCTAACCTTGTTAAACAACAGTCTTGTTACTTCCGCCAAGGAGATTATGTTTTCATCAGCGTTTGTTTGTCTGCTGAACAGATTGCCATGAAATTTTTATGGAGCGGTGGGGCCTGACCCGGGGATAAAACCATTAGGCTTTTATGCGGATCTGGATAAACGGGTGTACCCAATAACTATTTGGCGAGATCGGGCATTAGCCTTAGCAGAACTTTGTGCGCCCTCCAAGCTCCTTTCCTAATTTTATTGGGTTAATTAATTTTAACGGAAGGCATTTCACAAGCAATGCAATTACTGACTTTTGTGGCAAAAAAAATATAAGTAGGAAATGGTTTTAATGAATAGTACAGTGTGGACTTTGTCATATTTGTGGCGCTACCGTCTTGGTAAACATCGTTTTGGCTTTAACTTGGAAATCAATGCAATTCAACCAAATTAGTTCCAAGCAGTCAACACTTTCAGATGTGTCGCAAAACCAGACATCTGAGAACATGAAACACTCTGTAATTTCTCAGTAAAATCATGTATTCACTTGCATGTCCTCTGTGCTGCTTCCCTCCCACCGAGCAGAACCTCCCGGCTTCTCAAGCGGAGGTCTATTTGATTCAGGGAAACGTGGCACCATGTGGTAGAATATGGGCCAGCATGCACCTCACGTTACTGTCAAATTGTTGGAGCGCTGTGCGATGGTTAGCTGGTACATACAGTACAGTCCTCACTTTGACTGCATGGACCATAAATAAAAGATATCAGCGGCGCCTCTGCACTCTACCCATGCTATGAACTCTAAAGAATAAACAAGCACTTCTTTCACAGGCTTCCTGCTCACTAGTTAAGCCATTATATAAGATATTGAATAATTGAGGGGGTTTTTGGGACAGAATTATGGTTCTCATCTGAATATGGAAGTGGCAGGGGGGTGGATTTCCAGTAAACCATGTAAAATAACTGTGGCATTTCACTCCAGGTACCTGGTCTCATTAAAGGATTAATGCTCTCATCGCAAGGTCTGGGCCCCAAAACTGAGTGAGCGCTAGTCTCCCCCCGGGGGGATGCAGCCTCATTAGACTGCGCCGGTTGTGTTCTCACACTGGGTGTCTTTAGGAGAAGCAAACCACTGACCCAAGGCTTTTGTAGCGCTGTTGTCTGGTGCAACTTTAATGCTTTTTACTGTTATGGATCACATCAAAGTTTAATGCTCACATTGCTGAAAAATTAATTTGATGGCATTTTTTTTTTTTTTCGCTAATATTTTTCACAAGGACACAAAAGCTTTTATCATAGAAGCAGGAGTGTATTTCTGACATGTGAGTTGGATCAGATTAAGTGGACAACTTATATTTGCCTGTTTGTTTCTATAAATAGCTGCTGCAGCAAAGTATGTTGTGGAGGTTTATAAGAGCTGCAGATTGAGCTGCACAGAAGAAGTGGTGGAACACTTCCCACAATACAGTCAGTGATTCTCAGTCCGTGAAACTCATTAATTCAACCATGAAGTCATTTGTGATATTTAGCTGCGGCGCTTAATAAAAAAATAAAATAAAATAATGACTGACAGTGCACAGAGTTTATGTAGCAAAGCAAAGCATCTTTTAGCCTTTTTGTCCTTTTGTTGTTCCCATAGATTTAAAAGCTCCTGCATATTAACACGGATTAGCTGACAGAGACGCTCTGTTTTACCACTGTATGATTTTCACACGGGCTTCTGTCTGTTCCCAAGGTCATACTGAGTACGGGGGTAAAATAAATTAATGACAACCCATATGCAACGTTCAGCTCATGTTGCCAGTCGATCTCTTGTGTCCGCCTCCATCCATCTTTTTAAAGTGCAATATGTTTTCCCGATGAGCTCCGAGATAAACGTGTTACACCACCGCCGCTGTGCATCACGTCAGCCGCGATCACCGTAAATAAACGAATACCTTTCACATCGACAGGCGAAGCCGCGATAGCAAGCCAATGTCAGATTTGGGGAAGGTAGATATTCTTTACGTGACAAAGCTGAGAGCGTGTGTTTTCGCTGCTCTCGGCAGATTTAATTATAGTCTGACTGTGATAACTCTTTGTGTGTGTGAGATCCTGCTGATACCAGACACCGCCACACTATTGATGTGAGAACAATCTTCAACTCTCCGCTCCGCATCTATCTTTATCTCATTCCGTCTCTCTCCTCTTCACTTTCACATCCATCCCTGTTGTCCCGCACCTCCTTTTTCTACGTTCCTTCACACTCCACCACTTTTTTTTGTAATATCTGTCTCTATCTTTAACCTTTTTTCCCACCACTGCCATCCCCATGCCCCCACCTAGTTTCTCTTTAGCCCTGCCCTGCTCCTCACCCTCCTTTTCACCTTACTCTTTGCCCTGATTCTCTTCCTCCTTTCCCCCGTTTTGATCCGTTCCCTCCCTCCAACCCCCTCCTCCTCCATCCTGCTGGCTCAGCTGGTACAGAAGCAGCCTTTGTTTCAGCTGTGCCCTCTATCCTTTGAAGGAGGAGAGCTGAAAAGCAAGACGGGAGGGAGGGAGAGTTGGTGCGGTATAGGGGAAAAAGTGAAACCTGGATGGGAAGGAGAGGAGAGAAAAATCCAAATGGGTAAATGGGATAAAAAAAAAAAAAAAAGAGGAGGCGTGGGAGGACAAAGAGAGGCGGGGGATTGAAGGGAGGAGAGGAAGGAAGAGGGATATCTTTGGATCAATGGTCAGGGTTGTTCAAGTCATTGATACCCAGTAGCAACAGCATGTGAGGGCAGATTTCCTGTGTTTCTGTGTGTGTGTGTGTGTGCGCTCTCAACAGTGGTTTAAATTGAAAAGGAGGCAGTTTTTGACCCCTCTCGAGGAAAGGGTACACCTCATACTGTGCTCCAACTCAAAAATACTAATTACAGTAAAGTTGATTTGATTGTATAAGATGGTGTATGCATCTGATTCCATTTTAGTAAAACCGCTGAAGACTAATTTGTTCTTCTTTACTTCCTGTTCTCTGCAGTGAGTGAGACCTGAGAGAATATTTTGGACCTGCATCCTCATCCATGATGTTATAGCGGTAGTAACATGTGATACCTGAAGCAGAGTGTGAACCGCTTTTACGTCTCTGAAGGTAAGATCGTGGTTTTGCTTCAAGTTGTTGAGAAATGCTGTCGTTCATTTTCTTGTGGAGAGTGCGATGACGTCTCTTGTCTGGTAGATGTCACGCACACTTCTGTTGGGGCCATTGTCGACCACAACATTGATGCATGACTGGAGCTAAGAACAAACTTACATGACTGAATGTCTCAAGCCGTCCTTAAGGACCAGGCTTTGCTAGAGACATCCAGTTTTATCTGAAATCAAAGCAACTTTGTCGCTCAATAGGTGGCATAGGTTAGTTCTCCAGCTTTATGGCTTCAAGGTGAAGTAAGGAGTCATCTAGTATTAAGCTTGGCCACTCAGCTTAGCCTTGACCGGTTTATGGTAGCACTGGAGTAGCCTGGACCTGCCAGAGAACATTCACAGCCCTGACCCTCAGTGCTCCCTCACTGTTCATGGTGGCCATAAAACAGGTGAATCAGATGTCAGGGATGGAATTGACGTTTCTGTGGCTGCGGTTTAAACACAACTGAACATGACCACCAACCTCAAGGGCCTGGCAAACAAACCTTTGTCTCAACATCTACTTGCAAGCACTCTGACAGCTACGCATTGTTGTGCACATAATACAAATGAGATAAAAGGAGCTGGTTGGTAGATTTTGGTGTTTGATTGTAATAAATAGTGCTTTAAAGCAATGTGCTTGATCATTTACCAGGAGATGCTTATTTTCATCTCATTCCTCATGACTCAAAATGTTTACTGGTCGGTATTCCTCTCACATTCTTGCTGTGGAAGCTTGCTGAAAGAAATGAGCTCCATGTAGGGCTGTATGCTAAACAGAAAGACACTTGCGTTTGTGTGCCAGAGCAGCTGGCGTCGGGTGTGTCACCTTTGGTCTTGTAGTGGAAAAGGAGACCGAGGGAATGGAACGTAGTTGCGTGCGAGATGCGCCATGGAAATTGGATAAGGCCTGATTGGCCCTGTAGTGGAAACAAGTCTTGTTTTAACTAAATGTAAATGCATGTTGGATACTGGGCTCGTCTTGCTTTGGCTGTTTCAGTAAGAAGAAGCAATGCTTTTCGTCCTTACCTATGCTGTTATTGTTTTCCTGACCGTTACCTCCTCGCTAATGGTTTCATGGCACCGTGTCATCTTCCTATCAGCTATCTTGGTCAGAAAACCATGTCTATCCTCTTACCCCCTTGAGACTCTGCCGATAATCCCCTCTCCCTCGTGCGCTCTCACTTTCTCTTTCCCCTTTCTTCACTTCGCTGTTAGTTCCACACTCCCAACCTCGACGCGTCCCGGTGGGATGTGGCTGACTGCTGAACTCAGCTAGAAAGAGGCAGGGGAAGAATAGAGAGGGTAGAGGTGTGGAGTGGAATGAGGGAGGTAGAAGGTAGAGAAAGTCAACACTGTGTTCTATCCGTCACAGAGGGTGAGATACAGAGGACACTGTGTTTGTGTGTGTGTGTGTGTGTGTGTGTGTGGGAGCTATACATCCCTCACACAGCCTGAGGCAGATGTGAAATCTGCTCTGACCAGAACAAATTGAACACACACATGAATATAAAGGGTGTTTGCAGAGATAGATTCATAGCCAGAAGGTGGAATATTCTCACAGCATGTCATTCAGAGCCCTTCGAACGTGTTTGTTGTTTCTCTGTGGTTTAGTCATCATTGCCCAGCATCCTCGAAAAAGTTGCATTTAACATTGAAATGTGTGCATCTCATTTCAACATCTGGATCTTTGATTTAAATTAGCGGCAGATCTGCACCCAACAGTTTGAGTTCATTAGTTTACTCTATAGAGGGCAGTGTGTATATTCTGCTATTGTCACAACCCGTCTCGCCCATGACTCGTTAATTTAGTCAGTGGATTAATCGAACATACAGATAATTGTTAGCTGCAGTCCAGAAGCCTTCATCCAGTGATTTCTTTCTTTCTTTATTTTTTTATTTGTAAGCTAAAACATCAAACAAACAATACAGATGAAAACTTAATTCAGATAATGCATATAGAGTACACACGTATATAGAACCAACTGTTTATTTGTTTGTTTGTTTTGCTTCAGGGACACAGAGGGAGTGAGAGACAGAGGCAGAGACAGACAGACGGAGACGAGAGATCAAACAGCAGCCTCTGTTTGTTTTATTTTAATGAACACAGTTCCTCACGTCAGGGTTCACTAAGAGGCCTGTACGCTGATGAGGGAACGCAACCGGCAACCCTCCAGCTTCTGACAGCAACTGGAACTAATGCTCTGTGCTGCTCAGCCTCACCTATCAAAGTCAGATCTGTGTCCTCTGCTCACTTTGATGAGGACTGATGGGTGGGTGGATGGATTATAGGGGTCAGGTATGTGAGGTGGAAATCAATTGATGACGGGGGGAGGGGTGGCTGTGACCTTTACAGTGCCCTCTTCACGTTTGACCCCTTTCCTACGAAATAGCGTTTAATTAGAGTTTCCCTTTGCTCATTTATATATCGTCAACGTGCTTGATGGTACTAAAACAAGTACTAGTAGCCTAATGTTTAATTTCACTCTGTTTTTACACTTTTTTTTTTGTTTTGTATGTGTGTGTGTGTGTGTGTATGTAGTATTCCTTGTTTCTTCTTCATCACACACACCCCTCCATTAACCTCCCTTCAACCTTTTTCCGTGGCAGCTTTTGTGTGTGTGTGTGTGTGTGTCGGAGAGTTGAAAGGCTGCCTGCATCCCTCGGGCCGGGGCTTTGGCAGCTGCCAAGGGCCAGCCAAGCCTGGGTCAGCACGCTAACCTGCACCACCTACAGTATGTCCCTCATGGGACGGTATTTGTTCAGAGATGTGACGGGGGACATGGAGAGAGGAGGAGAGGAGAGATAAAAGGGAAAGAACCCAAAGCAAGGGGGATAATTCGTACATGAGAGGAAATGCAAATACATAAGACACACACCCTGAGGTAGTTAGTTAGTCATGCCTCCCTCTCCTTCCCTCTGTTGCTCTGGCGTACAGTTGTTAGTCATGGTGAACACTTCCAAAGTGGTCTTTGCTTTCATTCTCTCCCCCATCAGCAGCAGCAGCAGCAGACAAACACTCTCAGTGTGACACCGACACACAGTATCAGATAAACAATAGGACACAAATGGTGTTAAACATCCACATTATGAGAGGATTACTTTGAAACAAACAACACGCAACAGTACCGCCGCAGCTGACTGGAAGACAGGTTGACGGAGCAGCGGCAGCACAGAGGTCTCTGAAGTAATGTCACGGTCAGAGTACAAAGGCAGAAACGAGGCGGGAATCTTCAAAGGGACTTGTGCCGAAGCTTCATTTACACTGCAGCTAGTCAGCCATGAGCAGATAAGGTGGTATCAAAGGACATCTGGGCGAGGTCTACCGACTTAAGCCGGGTATAGACGGTGCCAAACGTTAATGTGAAACTCCAGCTCACATCTTTATAGAAAATTTACGTGCACGCACTGAATTCTTTCCATCTGTTGGCCCGTCTTGACAAGTCTGGATAACATTAGAGTGGAACAAGGAGAAGTCGTTGTTTCTTTGCTTTCATAATCCGACCGAGGGAGAAACATTCTCCCTTAACCACATGTGGCCTTCTACATGCAATAGCATCTGTCTCTCCAAGAATTCGGCCATGGGTCACTTAAACTGGGTTTGGCCGTCCCACGTAGTTGCACAGAGGAAGAAAAAGGATCAATAATCTGTCAATGCACTTAGTTTAACAAAAGAATAAAAGACAAGTTCAGATCTTGGAAAAGCAATGACTGATGATTAGTGATAACTCTCAAATGTGGAAGGACCGTTTAGTTTTGGCGCTGAGCGACATCATTTTCAGTTTTGACTGTTTGCTCACACATCAAAGTGTGATAGTGGGATGTATGTTTACATCAAATAAATAAAGCTGTAAACTGTGGATTAATCGCTCTGTAATGTATTTACACTGCCGTATACCAGCAAACAAG
This sequence comes from Pseudorhombus dupliciocellatus, assembly GCA_016785235.1. Classification (NCBI taxonomy): domain Eukaryota; kingdom Metazoa; phylum Chordata; class Actinopteri; order Pleuronectiformes; family Paralichthyidae; genus Pseudorhombus; species Pseudorhombus dupliciocellatus. The sequence continues at coordinate 447,594 of JAFBJW010000047.1, read as the reverse complement.
TGGCGCGTTCAACAGCAAACACTTTATCCACTCTGCTGATGTTTGCTTAAAGCAGCAATAAATCTTCACCGAGGCATTTCCATTTTTTCCTCAAATTCAAACATTTAGCATGACTACAGTATCAACCTGTGTGTTCACAGCAGTGATACTAAGATGTGCTAATACTTCCTGCTACATCTTTTACAAGTAGAACAGAGCCATATTAGTAATTGTACATGTTTTGTTGAAAAGGCTACTACGACAACAGAATGTGGTAGATCAGACAGACAAAGCCTCTAATTTCTGCTGCATTAGGCTCATTTCTGCCTCTTTCTGAGATTCAGAAACACAACACGACTCGACAAAGAGTCCCCCTCCATTTCATTTTTTCTTTTTTTTTGTGGCAAAGTAAGCGAGTTCCCTTCTGTATCATTGCCTCATCCCGCTGCACAAGGCAGTAATATCTCTGACTTCCTCTCTAAATTACTTAGCTATTCTTTCTATCTCTACGCTGCTCTTTCACCGTAGGCGCAGGCAGGAAATGGAGTGTGTGAAACAGGATGTGAGGGTAGCCATACTTGTTTATTTTCTACACGAAGCCCAGAGCCTGACTGGAAACCACTGACAGAAGACAACAATAGACTGAGACAGCGAGGCCCCGCAGAAGCCCGACTTCACTTTGTGCTTTTTGTGTTGTGATGACGTTTCAAATAAATAATAATACAAAAAAAGTAGAAGAAAATGGAATAAAGTTCTAAGTTAGAAGTTAGAGATTTTCTGTAACAAAGTACAGGGCTCAACATTCTTGGCAGGAACTTCAGAACTCCACATACAAATTATAATAATGTCCCTTCCAGATGTGATGCAGCTGCTGCAGCAGAGGGGGTTTAATGTGGGATAAGGTTTATTTTTCTTGGCTCAAACTGGATGTGTGAAGAGTGAGATGTGTTTTTGCCAAAATGTCTCCCACGCTACATGCCAGGACACCTCTGTGAACATTAGGTCAACTGAGGCGGTGCTGGAGAAGGAAGTCAGAGGATGTCGCAATAGGAGTCAACAGGGTTCATCCAATGGAGACCATGAATACCAAAATAAAGAAGCCATGTTATGACCCGAGTTAAACTATTCCTGCTCCTGCTCTTGCATCTTGTGAAGGTACATAGAGGGTGAAGAGGATTCAATCTCTGGAATTGCTGCCATTCGTACAATTAACTAAAAGACCCCCTACACTCACTGTTCTCCATTTCACTCCATTGAACCAGTGAACCAGGGGGCATTTCTCTAGTTACTAGGGAGTAGTGTTACCATCACATGCTACCGGCTGGCAGGTTTACAACAGTAAGTGATCAGTGGCACAGCGAGGGACCTGGTTTAGATATCGGCCCATCTGCATACCTTCCTCCTTACATCGCCAACGTCTCACGCCGATATCTTTCCGATGGTAAATAGATGCCCGGAGCGCATTGAATTCTTCACAGAGAGACTTTTTATTCTGTTTTAACCTTTCATGCTGCTGATGATTCCTGTAGGTATTGGCTTGGCCCCGTGCAGCTTTAAAAGACGTTCCAGAGGCGTTAGCACGCCTCCAATGTGTGAAATATCAGAAATAATGCCAGAAGAAGAATGCCATCAAACCACTTACCTTTGCATTAGCTAGCTACCATTTTATGTTTGTTGCAGGTGCTCACACACATATTTGAATCTGAAAGGATCTTAATACAGACAGCTGCTAGTACGACTGGAATGTTCTGTTTGTTTCTTCATCCCCGTTTCCTCCCCGTTCTCTGTTTTATCTCCCTCCCTCCATCCCATGATGCCTTTGTTAACTGCTGACGTACGTGGAACACTACAGGAAGTGCTCTGTGGTTGCCCAAATATGGACGGGGATGACTGTGATCACTTGAGAAATATGCCGTCAACTCCCTTAGCAGGAAATGCACTGCCTACGCTCCCTTAATGACTCTGTGTGTGTGTGTCAGCACAGGCTGTAGACTTAAGTACAACTTCATGTTGGCTGATCAGTGTCAATCTATGTGACCGGCTTTACAAAGATCAACAAAAGAATGAAATCTGCTCTTGTGATGCTGAGGCAGACGAGCAAACAGTTTACTGATGAAGAGCTGCTCATATCTCATCTGTATTTACCCAGTGAAGCCAAACTGAATTGTTGGGTCAGGAGGTGACCGTCTTTAAAATATTATCTTCAACCTTTGGCTCCGTCTTGTCACTTTTACTTTATAGCTGTGCAGCGACTGTGATGCTGCTCTGTGTTTGTGTATTGGCTGCTTTATTAATTCCAACAACATTCTCTCGCATTCTGTTGACTGTTTCTCATCTGGTCGGCAAACAAAACTGAGCTGGTGGGCGGCGAGGGCCCCGTGTCAGGTTTTCATTGGTAATTAGAGTTAATATCACACCATTCTGTTTTGAAATAGTGTCACTTTGGATGCTGCTCAGGAATCATAATGAGGGAAAGCTATTAGAGTATCGACTCGAGCTTTTTCTCTGACAATTCTCTCGTTGCGCTGCAGTCTGCTCAACATGACCGCCAAACCTCGCTGCCGCCGGCGCTCAGTTCCAGATCCCAGAGGCACATTTGTAGTAGGGTCCAAACTAAACGATAACTTGAGGCTCAGGAGACAGAGACACCGCCTTAATGTGATCGTGGCCCTTCAACCTGAACCGTGTGTGTGTGTCTGGCTGCCTTTTCAGCTCAGCCCTGGGAATTCATCACAAGGCCCAGGAGCTGCGTCTCCAGCCTCGTCTTAGTGCAGCTGGAGCACAGAGCTGATACAAGGGCTCAGAGGACAGATGGACATCGATCAACACAGAGGCATGTGACAGAAGCTCAGTCTCAGGAGGGTCTTGGGCCATTGTGTGTTTCTCCTTGTATTTGGTGATCCATACAGGCACCATTGCTTTCTTAGAAGTTGTGGCCATGTGTTCTTGTGAGGTTAATCAGGCTGCAGCGCTGTGGACAGTGAGCCAAATGGGTCCAAAGCGTAGTGACTCATGAAAGGTTAATTTCGTAGGAGAGTCCTCGGATCCAGCCATTCTGATCTTGAAGGTCTGTATAAACCAGGGGCCATCATGCAAAACACTGGTCATAAATATCCAGTCAGAGTAGAGGCAGGTCCATACATCTTCTACATGGAGATGTGAAAATAGAACTGGTGGAGGTGGGAATCACGAATCAGTATTTTCCTCACCACAGTCAGCATCACCGTCATTGGCATCCTCGATTTTTTTTTTTTTACTGGATGAAAAACATCACATACGTGTGTTCAGCACATGGTAGCCACGGGAGAATTGGGCCACTTCTAAATGCAATAATAAACAGATGTGTCTATATATGTCTCTATATATTTGCATTAGCTTCAAGTGACAGATCTCTGTATTGCCTTCGCCGGGTGTTTCAAACTCCATGTGGGAAAACCATATTTTAGTATATTTCTTGTTGATTGAGTGGTATTACACGCATGTGTTACCCCTCACCACATCTCAGTGTGTCTTACATGCAACTACCAAGGTCACCTGATGACACAAGCAATTTGCATTGATTTTGGGGCAGGGTGGGGACATTAGATTAATATAAATGCAACACATATGCTTCCTCGCACATTCAGTGGCTTGATGTCCCTGTGCCGAGCATTAAGCTGCCGATTCAGCCCCATGGAGAGCTCCTCCCTGCTCTGGTTCAACACGAGCAGTCGACTCGGAGGCGGAGGAGGAAACTCACTGTGCAGCACAGTCCCACATTCAGACGCCCTGCACGTCACGTGCAGCCGTAATATTCAGTTCAGGCCGTGCTGGGACTTTCACAACACTCACTGGTGATAATTGTTTCAGGCCCCACTTGATCTGAGTCACATCAGTGATCGAGTATGATCTAATGACCAGTGTTCTCATCGCATGATGTCAAAATAAACTGGGTAGAAAAAAAACCCTCCTGGATGATGATAAACACTTTGATCTTTAAAAAAATGAGGTGTTATTCACTATCATGTTACAACTATGTGTGTATTTAACACATGAACACAACTCAGTACAAATAAAAAAAATGTTGCCTCTAATGACCGTTGGAGTCTCAGTTCCTGAAGTCCCTCATTATTCATGTTACAATCAAATCTCGACACATTTACACAAGAGTATTTATAGATACAATCAAATTTCAGATGAATCACAGGATGTAATTCACACACACACACACGTGCACACACCTCATCTTTCACAGCAGCCAGTGACTGATTCTGATACTGTGAAGTGACAAGTAGCTTTTGATGGATAAATATAGATTAGTCAAACTCCCGGGTATTAGGAAGTGATCACAGGCAGCTACTGGAATGTGAGGGGCTACCACACGTACGTGCACGCACAGGTACAAGCTGTATTTAGCCTAGTTATCGGGTTGGTTATACTCGTGTGCTTGTATTGTGCACACATGCAAACAAATGCATGGCCACACACACAGTGGTGATCTGTGTTTAACCTACATACTGTGGTGATTAGTCACTGGCTCTGACAAAGTCCCCGACACATTCAACGCAACATGGCATCTAGATACACGCATGCTCCTCCAGGTTGGCGTGACACTGCTGGAGATCATTTTAGAGGGCTCAAAGAGAGTAAACCTGAATGAATTGGCTGGAGTACCTGTCGATCACTTACCAACTTCCTCCACCATTCCCGACCCGAGCTGCATTAGCGGCTTCCACCCACACACCAAAGCATACCCTCCCTTTTTATTTCACATCAGTCAAAACAGAAAGGGTACGTTTTCCCAGCCAATGTGTTTATAATGGTCTGTTGTCGCTCTCGCCGGCTGCCATTGTTCTCCCTTCTGATCCAGTCCATTTTGTAAGTATTTTTCGAGTGCGGCGTAGTTTGAAGAATTGCCACATCAATGACGCTGTGTTTTTATTATTGTCATAAATAAATGCATGTATTCCGTCTTTTATCCAGAAGCTGTTTTACATTCTTACAACCGAGCGCGCACACATGCACACTGGGGAGCTGCTTAGTACAACTTCACTCCGCTGGAAGGGAGGAGAAGACGAGTGCGACGCTCGCTTGCATGGAGCGAATAAACGGTGAATAAACGGCGTTTGATTTAAAGTAATGGCACGTGTGCTTGGATCTGCTTTGGGGGAATAACGCACTGGAAACACAGCACTTGACCCAAGTACAACACCCCCCCCCCCAGTTCATATTTAAGTAGTCAGACTATTTTTATTGCTATGACACGATGGGACACAGGGAGCAAAGTAAACACAGGGAGAAAAAAAAAGCTTCATGCAACTTTAATATTTTCCTTGCATCCTCCACTCTCTCTTACTCGCTGTGTCTCACTGAGATTTACCTTTACTTTCTGGTTATGTCTTAAATTTGTGTGTGTGCCTGTTCCTGTGTGTGTGTGTGGGATTGTGTGTTAAATGTGCGGTGTGTAAATAATGAAAGGGTGTGCTCATGTTTGGATCAGCGTAAATTATTTAACCCAGGCCACACACTCATGAATACACTTCATCCCCTGCGAGGTTCTGCCCGCACGCCACAGCTCCACCTGTCTCCATCCGTCTGCCCACCCTCGCCCGCCCTCGCTCCCTCGTTCTCTGTATCTCATTTCTTATTGAGTAACTTCGGTTGAAAATTACACGTCAAAGACGACTCTTTCTTTCTTTTTCAGCGGGCAGTAAACATTTCAGCGGGCTGGCTCGGGACCAGCCGTTACCATTTTCAAACTTGACCGTGTCGGAAGCACATGCTATATTCACAGCGCTTCACTTTTTACACATTTTGTCATGTTACTGCCTAATTCTAAAATAGATAAAATTCATTTTCCCTAAACATTCTACACACAATACCCCATAATGAAATGACTTCCTAGAATAAACGTTACCACAGTACTACTACACAGTACTGACCCTGATAGTGTCCCAATTATCCATTTTATAGGTTTTCAGTTTGGCTGTGTGTTTATCAGGCAGAACAGAGCAGGTGAAATACTAATTAAATAGACATTTGTAATCAGCCTCTCAGCTGATGGCCGTCGATAATGAGCTCTGGCTATTGACGAAGCTGCCAATATGGCGTTCTGACTGACACACACACACACACACACACAACAAGGGGTTTAAGGTAAATTAGGCTAAGTAATGACTATGAATGAAAAAAAATGAAGGTAATTACTGAGTCAAATGAGAAAAAGTCCACCTCAACAGGAACTAAGGAAATATATGTAAGCAAAAAAAAAGTTACTATCAGTACTGGCTGCTCGCATGAACACCAAACTCAGCCAGTGGCAGGCGCCTGCTTTAGTCTACAAAGAGAGCTGATAAATTCAGAATAACTCAAAATATAATAAGAGGTTTAACTATACAAAGGAAAGGATGTGATTCAGGAGCAAGAAAGAAGCCGATGATTTTTAAACATTGTGAACTAGGCCTTTTTCAGCATTTGCATTGGTCCCTGAAGAGGAGCATTATTTTCAATCCGACACACGTACTGTGGAAACATCATCAATATGTCTGGATTTTTGGAATCAAGATAAGAAAGGCTATTTTCATTTTATTGTAACAGTTATTGCCAAATAGCCTTGGTGGAGGTATGAGGTCTCCGAGTGTCCTTTTACCTCACAAGCAAATAGCAAAATGTTCCTGATGTACTCTTTTGCAAAAATATTCTCTGTATCACATGCACTCATAGTGGAGACCGATTTGCCCAACATGTGTACTTAGGCTTAATGTTAACAAGCCCCTTTTGTGCTTGTAACCTTAACTACAGAGGGGCACGTGGGCGTGGGCGTGTTGCCATTATTTAATGTAGTTTTTGTGAAAACAATAGCGTCAGAGTAGATAGGTTGTTGGGTGGGTGGGGAGGGATAGTACCATCTGCTGCATTTTTCTTTTTTTTTTCATGTTACATTGATAAAAAGACTTCAGCACAGTAGTTTGAAAACTGTGTAAGCGTCTAATGTTCACTGTTCCCAGACACAAGTGCAGTCAGGCTTCCACATGTTACTCACAAAGCTGACTAGCAAAACCATCTGGTCGGGCTAGGCCAATAAAAATGTTGTAGTTACAAGCTTTGCTGCAGTTTCACATTCCACTGCTATTCATTCACTGCCTGAAGAGTCGTGTCCTGATCTGTACAAAATAAATGTCGGGCTGGATCCTCTTTCATGTGGAAATCTAGTTTGATGAGAAATATTTTACATCAAGTAATTCACATTCATCGTAGCAGCCAGAACTGCAGGGGCTGCTGGGGATTATCTTGGTTGCATGTTAGCCGTTTGATTGCCCCTGCACCAACACAGGAAAAAAGTCAATAGTTGAGCTGTGAGGTGCGAGGCGGCGGGCGGGGGAGTTCTTTTCGGAAGAAGGATCTGCTCCTTCTGTAAGAAAAATCCCTTCAGTTCGATTTCCATGCTCCGGATTTTACTCTTTTATTTATAATTGTTTGGAAAATAAAAGGTCGCTGCTTCCTGATTATCATTTCAACCACGATGTCGCACACTCACACGCCGCCTTGTATCTCTGCTGTCAGAGGCGCCGGTGCGGTACAGTAGAAAATAAGATGAGAGGGAGACGGGCGCGGAGATTATGCTTCCACATCCCGTGTTGCTCTCACTCCAGCTATTTTCAGACACAACACAAACGCACACATGAAAAACAATGTGTCATTACAAGCTAATGCCATTATATGTTTGCCATGGCCTCCCACAATGCAGGGTTCCGCAGGCAAACCCTATTTGCATACTAACAAAACCATGTGTGTGTTGCATCTTTGGAGCCTTGTCTGGTTCCAACCTCGTCAGGACCAGACGTTTTTTCTGAGGTCGAGGTTAAGGTGGTTTGGGTCGTCTCCAGTGAATAAAGTCAATCCAATGTCCTAACAAGGATAGCAGCACCAATTGTGTGTGTGTGCCTATCATCGTTTCTCTGTTTGGGTTTTGTGTGTGTGCTCAAATTCTTATGTAAGCAGGCAGCTTCCTCTTGCCTCGAGGATGCTGATGGAAAGTGTGTGTCATCCTCCCACTTCTCTCCCTCTCACTCGTTTCCGCTCTCTTCCTTCACCCATTCAAATCAAATGTGCTTTATTGGCACGGCGGAGACAGTTCCAGGGTAACGCACCCGAGCCAACATACACAAACTCCCAATTAATTATGGATTTCAAACGCATATCAACAATGATGCGCGCCTTGGGTTTGTTGCTCAAACAGTGACACAGTGTCTCACTGTGGGATGATTACACAGGCGAAGGCGAGGGGACGATCCTCAGGGCTGTGTGCAGACGCTGCAGTTCCTCCGAACAGCCGCTGCGAGAGAATGAGGCCTCTTTGTCATTGAATGCGTGAGACTATTTTCAGAGGATACTTTTGCATGTATCACGTATAATGCGACGTCTCAAACGGCAATTGTTGGAGCTGTTAGAGTTATGGGAGAGGAGCGCTGAGGCCCTCTCAGTCGCTGCGTGTCCATTAAGGCGTCCTCTTCAGAGCACTTAGCCTTATTTAGTGCAGCAACTAGCGAGCAATTTGGTCTCACTGTTCCCAAACTGGCCAATCACAGAGGACGACAGGCAGGTTAAACCGATCGTTTATGGTAGGACAGCGTGTAATGGGAAAAGCCTTGTTTGTTCCAATGACAACGACGGACATTCACACATCTAAAGCTCCGCATCGCTTCATTGAGATTTGCAGCAAGTTTCAACTCATTGTTTCAGTGCTCATCCTTCAGACGTTAGCTAGGCTCCGTGGAACGGTATCATCCAGTTTCCATCATTGGATGATAGCGACCAAAAACAGAGCTAAAACATTTGTTGGACTTCAACTGATCCAGCAGAAAATTGAATGTTGGATGTATATGGATGTATATAAGCAACTGATGACCTAGTTATCAGTAACTGTGTTGCACATTTCAAAATACAAAACAGAACTTAATTTCTGCTAATCTTGAAGTTTAAAAATCACAGCATAATACATTTATTTTCTGAGATATTAAAACACACAATTTTTTCACTTTGGTTTCAACTCAACTGAACTTATATTTGAAAGCACCAGCTGTTTAAAAATTCAGTTAAAGTTTTAGCATCAGCAACTGTTATTTTCCGCCTCAGTCAGTGAACATAATACTTTTAACCATGTCCTTGGTAAACAAACTATTTTGAACCACTCATTGCAGATTCATTCAGCAGCAAAACCTTAAGCTCAAGCCTTCTTCATTGAAGGTGGAGACCAAAACACACAAACAAAAGGAGAATACTTCAGCACAATCTGAAAAAAATGATAGAATTTATTATTTTTTTGGAGTCTTCTTTTTTGTTATTGAGTAATTCTGTGCTGAGATGCTTTGTAATTACTTGTGCAGCTGCTTATGACATTTCCAAGGTTGGTCTAAAATCTTCTGGGCGTTTGAATGGAAACGTCACCCCATGTCCAGGTCTCCTTTTCTCTTTGTGTCAGTCCTGTATGATCACTCTTCCCTACCACATTATTTCAGTCCATTACTGTCACTGTCTCTCATATATTCTAATATAAAACAGCCTGACCTAATTTAGACTGCTTAAATAAAATATTCATTTCCCCTCCTCTCCATGATTAATACTTTTTTTTTTTTCACTCTAGAGAGCCTGTTATGAAAATGACTCTGCATCTCGAGTAGTCTTTTATTCTGATTTCCTTTTTAGTCATCTAAGTTTAGCCAATTTTTTTTTTCACATTTTCTTGAACAGTTCCTTTAAATGACACTTAATTTGTCTGCAATGGAGTATTTCTATAATCAAATACTGTATGTACTGAGGCTATAATCCCTGATGGTTTTGCATATATTTTTTTCATAATTGGTCTCTCACCTTGACCCAAATGAGTTCAAACTAGTTAGAATCAGCTGAGTGCTCATTTATTGTATTTGTATAGTGGCAAACCACAGAGTTCAAAGATAGATTGAAGTCACAGTGTTCTAACTTCAGTGGCTGGCACTGCACTCGATGGCCAGCCGTATGTTATGAAGCCCCAGACTGACTGCATGTGGCCTAGTCTTCCCAAACAGTCTGCCAAGAATTTCTTTACCTGCAATATTGTTGGTTAGAATATCCCGAAACTTTGTAAGGGAGTGAATGCGTGGGCAAATGTGGGTGTTCGCTTCTGTCAATGAGAGCGGAGGATGCAGAGTTGTGAAGCAGAGCATACTTGGCAGGTTTGGTCTCAGAAGGGACTCCAGTCTGACAGTTGAAAGCCAAATATGAGTTTCCATCTGCATGCATGAGTCCATTAAAAATGGCAAATGTGCTTTATTCTCCCTGAGATGTAAATGTCAGGTGTTTGTAATGGCTGCACGTGGCACTTTTTGCACAGATCCCCTACCCCGACTCTTTAATCCTTCGGGTGTCAACGCAGTGCTGTGGATGACAAGAGTAAAAATAAAATCTATTTAACATCAAACGCCCCCAAGAGGATGAAAACATCGACAGCAAAGAGACCGAGTAGGTGCTCACTGTGTTCTATACGTCGCTGCTGTCTGAGAGGGTGGGAAGGTTGCGATGTCCTGCCGCTGCATTCTCGAGGTATTATCACACCTATCTGGATTTCGGCAGGCTTTTTAACCCTGGAGTTGTTTGTTTTAGCGTGAGAGAAACGTAATCACAGTGAGGCCTTGCTGAGAGGCTGGTGTGTCAGCTTTGAAAGTGTAATCCACTGCATCTGCGGACGAACACTAAGCATCACGTGCGTCATCTGCTCTCAGTTAATGACACACTCCTGCATTCTGTCACCTCATCGTGAACACAAACATTTGCTTTGTTTTTTTACCCAGACTGTGGAATATTGCCACTTCTTTGTGTTGGAATGTGAGGGACAGTTCCATCTGTAATAACCTGTTTAAATTCAAAATCCACAGTCAACGTCAGAACAATCAATAATATTTTGTCAAGTGAGCCTGTATGTCGAAATCCAAATATATTCCAACAAACTTGATGATTAGAAAAACGGACTCGAAGCGTGTGTTTGAATGATTTTTAAATTTCAAATTTCAGGACTCTTTCCGGTCCTGCTTCTCCAGATCCTCGTCTGTTTATTGGGCGAAGACAAGATAACCATACATATTTTGCTCAGGATAAAACTTTATCAATTGAAGTAGGCTGTCAAAACCTTTAAGAGGAAAACCAGAGATAAAAAATCAAATTTGAATCTGACCTGGACCTCCGACCCAGGTCTTCCACCTTTCCATGCGTTAACACCACCTCCATGTTTTGCTTCACTTTCCTTTTGAAACGAGCATCATTGCACCTTCGTTAAAAGATGTTTCTTAGTTCTTCTTCTTTTATCGCAGAGACGCAATAGTCCGTCAATAGTGCACCGCATTTCTAAAGAGATTCAGTCGTTTCCTTCTGTTCTGTAGCAACGGCGGCCAACGCGTCTTTCATCCATCTGTGTTGTGTGCACAGCTAAAACACAGATGCCCCAACAGATACAAAGCCTGTTAACCTTCAGAGAGAGTTGCAGAGGATCAATGCTCTACCCCAGAGCTGTACTTATGGCTCCACACTATATCTTACCAGCCGCACATTAAACACGCTTCTGCTGAGGTCACGCTGCTGTGTGTCAGAGTGTTACTGCTGGAAAACTGACCTGAGACCACTCAGTGAGAACATTTGTTTGACTGCTACTCATGGTCAGTCAGTATTTGGTCAATGTGCAGGGAGCTGGGCATCGTAAAGGGTTTTTTTTAATGCTTGCAGGTAGTTGAGGTTGAGGATGTAAAGCAATGTAACTACTGGAAATCTACTCAACCTATTAATGCACAAATACTGTGGACTGGAAACTCATTCAAGGCCTCAAAAAACGAAATGAAAAAAAGATTCAAAAACCACAGGAGACTCGAAACATGTTGGGAGAAGGCCATGTGGGTCAGAAACCAATTCAACGTTGGTGGATTTTCTTAAATTTAAGATAGTAAAAAAGAAAAAAAAAGACATATTTCAGGGTCCGTCTGGTCAATTTATATGTGCTTCATTAGGAAATTGTTGGGCCTTGGTTGGAGGTATGCAGAGTGACATTCTAGCCTCTTTAACAACAAGCAGTAATGCAGAACTATTATGTCCACTAAATGTTATCATTGTTAGTCCTTCTTGTACTTGGACATTCATCTTAGAGATTGTTTCGTGCGGCATAGCTCTCATATGTTTGGCAGCACTTGTGAGGATGACGACCAAACAAGGAAAACAGGCACCAAAAAACTCACCCATTTCTGTGAGTTAAAAAAAAAAACAAACAACTTGAATGGTTTCCCTTTAGACGACTTTCAGACATGGGCCGTGTGAGCTCACTGGTGCTTTGTGCTAAACAGCTAAATGCTAACAGCAATCCCTCATCAGGGAATCAACTGTTTAATGACTGTTGGTGCAAAATGAAAAGTCACAGAAATACAAAGGTCATTCGCGTTTATCCTCTGGGAACCAGGAGTCTTTGTACAAACTGCCTTGGAGTCCATCCAGTATTTACTTAGCTTGTGCAGGGCAACTGCCAACCAGGCACTCTCTGATCCGCTAATGCGGCTAAAAGATATTTTACATTAGTTATTCCACTGCCTTCTATGAAATACACTCTGCTGCCAGCGCCAGAGCATATCTCACATGGTGCAGTGCTGTTGAAACGGCTTCATGCTTGAGATTTTATCCCAATTCAGTGATGAATGGACTTCTTTACGTCCTAAAGGATGGGTGTTGTATTTTAATGTCCTTTATCTTCCATAAAACAATGAGCTGAGACACCGTTTTACATCAGATCCTCTTCGGCGGCACTGATGTACGCGCTCATGTGCCTTTTGAGGGATACTGATAGGAATGTTATGGCTTCGAAATTGTCTTGTGAACACGATATCATCTGATAGCCAGTGATGGATGCACTCTGGTGTGTTGTGAAAAATAGTTCTGTGATGTAATGGTGCGGAAATAGCTTTGTAGACCAGATATTACACAGGCCCATCATGAATCAGGCACTTAGAGCACCACTGTTAGAATCTCAGTGGCAAGATCTCACGTTACACTTCTTCCGCTGCTGTTGTCTTTTGTCTTCCAGTGCTTCTCCCGGTCTTAAACATAATGCATAAAAATCCTAAAGTCAATACTTGAATACTTCATGTATGTTTGATGCACATCCGGGGCTGACTGCTGTGTGTGCAGTATATGTATAGAATGTTTGCATTTGCATCGGAGTGCATAAATGCATGCGCACGCGGATTTGCTCGCCCATCTGTGCGTTCTCTCGTTCCGCTGATATCAGAGTGACCTTGGCGGCAAGCGTCTCGTATTCCTGGCAGCTCGCGTGCTCCAACAAATCATCCGTCTGGCTGTATCCGCCTCTGATTGGTTTGATTCCATCCATTAAGTCCAATTCAGTCCCGACGGCCGAGACGGAGTGATGGAGGAGGAGGAGGAGGAGGCAGGTGAGAGAAGGATTTTCTCAGCCTTCACAGTGTGAAAAGAAAGCATACATGTGCAAAACAACTCGCAGGTCACCTTAAGTGAAGTGGATGAATTGGAAGTGGCTGTTCGCTAAAGGGTGAGCAAGTGTGACGACGGAGGCCACACACCGAATATAATTTGATCCTGATTTGAATGCAAAGCACTGATGAGAGTCTTTGTGTTATTGGGTTTTACTTGTTTGTGTGGGGGGGTAGGCTGCTCATTTGCTCATATGGGTGTGTGTGTGTGTGTGTGTGTGTGTGAGCTCTCAGTGCAGCAGTCTCTGAGTGAGCTAATTGAATAAAGAGTAATTGTGATGTATTTAGGCAGCTGCTGACCCCGGTTGTTCAAGTGGGTAAAGCTATTAGCTTAAGCATAAGGTTTACTCCAACAGACACACTAAAACAAAAAAAAAAAAAAAAAAAAAAGGGTGGAAGCTGGAGAACATGATGGAGGCAGTGGGCTGCTTAAGTGGCTTGGACACTGGTGCTTTTTTTGTTATGCATTAGGTGATGGTGCAAACGAGAGGTGCAAGCCCGGAGGCACAGCCGACCACATAAACATTATCAATTCACTGGAGGAATATTAAAAAATAATGCAGCTAAAAAGGTTTTATAGTGGCTTCTTATAATGTCCCAGGTTTAATCACTCGCGCTTCATTTTTAACATGCACAATACATACCCTGTTGTAACTGAGGTGGAGTCATGAGTTGAATCAACGTGGGATTTTTGGTTAATGCTGCGTATTGTATCACATTAGAAGGAAAGACACACTAACGCTCTGATTATACAATTCAACTCCCCCCTGGATATTATTTGACCTCAAATCAGGCGACATACATAATGGATGTTTTAAATCTCCCCACACAGTGAATTTAACCTCATTTGTTTTATGTTAAGTTAAAAAAAAAAAAAAAAAAACTCACCAGAACATCCATTTAAGAGCTGCTCAAGAGCTTTCAGCCAAATCACATGGAATGGATTTGCAGATGTATACGTTACATGTTTAGTTGAATTCACTGTGTGTTTCATCCACACAGCTGATCCTTTTAGAGCCGTGATGGGTGTGTTGGACGGCTCACAGCTGGTAGAGGCCAGAGTTCCCAGAGAAACCCCAGACACAGGGAGGAAATCCAGTAAGCTGGAAAACAAAGAGACACAATTTGTGTTAAACATACTAACTATTAAAAAGGAACTAAAACTAATTTAGATGCTTTAGGCTTTATAAAGAAGAAGCAATGCCTTTATTGTCCATAAATCATTACCTGCATCCAGAATGGAGCTGTGGGCAGCCAAGTCGGTTAGCGCCCGGGGGAGTAGGGTGCACTGCTCATGTGAACCCCAGCGGTACGTGACCAGCAACCATCTGGTCAATCCTCCAGAGCACTGGTCACCCAGGCCACCATCTACCCCCCCCCACCCACCAAAGAGCTTCTAAATGGATCGAAATGGATGCTGGGGTGAAACTGGCCAAGGTCAAGAGTCAGCTGTGAAACTCAGCTCTTCCCCAGGGCCCTTCATAAAACATTTGCCCAGAGTGAAGCCGGTAGGCTGAAAAGTTCCCAACATACGTGAGCATCTTGCAGACAGAGTGGTTTCTGGGTAATGCAGTAGATGGTCAGTAATTTCACGTGCCCTGAACCTTTATTATTTTCTTCAGCATTCAGTCTCAACCCTCGCCCACGGCGAGTGTTTCTGGCAATTAAAATGGGACACTTCCACATTCTGCAACAATCTATTCACCAATATAACAAATACATCCAATTTTAGATTCAAATATTATCTTAATCTCTCCATAAGAGCTGAGTGCAGCACAATAGAAGCAGCGCTCCATGTCAAATCAAGTGATGCATCAGAATAATCTCTGTTATTCTCCAACCCGAGGAAATCTGCATAAGCTTCTGTGCCACCATTATAATGTCTTTACATTAATCTAAAGCGAGGGATCAGTCTCCGCACTGATCAGATTTCCTCTCCGCCCTGAATGTGTGGAGGTGGTGTGGGTGCCGGGATTCAGCAGCATCTGCAGCAGTAAACAACGTCGCTCTCCTCCACAAGAGCCTGGACCTCTGAGACTGCTGGAGAACACTTTAACACGTGGAGTGTTTTCCTAACTCTGACATGACTAATCTGCTTTAACGGCACAAGTGCCCTATAGGAAACGACCCGGCACTCCTCGGCAGAGAGCCCTGCAAACCACTGGATGGCACTTTAGGAAGACTGAGCCGTCCCATGCTGTGAATGGCACATCTGCCTAAAGACCCTTTCTGTCTAAATATTACAGGTATAAACTGTTCTTTAATACTGGGAAGTACATAAAGACAGGTTTGGTTGGTTTTGTCTGGGTCTTCACATCCTGACTACCATTGATAAATAAAGTTGTCTACTTTAAACAGGATCATATAAGACAATCTGAGTGTGAGGAATTGGGAACAGGTGTGTGTGTGTGTGGAGTCTCAGGTGAAGGGAATGAGGTGATTACCGGGACGTGACTGGATCTGAAATGACAATGAGAGATTATTAGAACATGGCATTGCCAAGACAATGGGTTTGAAATACAAAAGTCATGATGCAGTGGGAATGAGTCTGTGGATCTCAGTTAAGCATCACTAGGTGAAGTTTCCTTAAAACCACATCAGCCCAGCAGGTGGTTCAGAGGAACGTCAAAGAATTCTGGAGCCATTCATGCACTGGGCGACCAGAGCAAATGTGATCTCAGCTTTCTGATTTTCCAGTTCACCTGACCGTATCACAAGATGATGAGCAATGCATACATGCACACACACACACACACACACGTATAGCTTCTAATGTGAAAAATCATGGTGAGAATAAGGAGGAACATTTAAGTGTATCTTGTTTCACCATGACCTCCGTTTTGCTGTGAACACATGAGCCTGGATGCCTGGATTACCAAGTGTGAAAAGATGATGGGAGCAACAAGTTGACGGGAATCTTTAATCGCAGCTTCAAAAGACCGGGACTGTGTGAGCGCTTCCAAGCCGCCGCCACTGGCCGCCAAGTCGCTCCGCCGGTTATTCCCCGTGAGATCTGAATGCAGCCTAAGATCAGTTTCAGTCTATGGAGCGGGTGGAGAATCCATTTGAGCCGTCCAAGAAGCTGCTTGTTCATCGCCCAGCGAGCCGGGGGTGAGGCTGGCGCCGTGGGACCTGCTGGAGGGGGAGCGGGGTGTCAGGGTGGACGCCTTTCAAAGAAGTGGATAAAGCAGGCTGCACACGTTTGGAACCGAATCGTATTTTACACATCGCCGGCACAGACGGGGCTTAAATTTGTCTTCCTTACCCATAATCCCTTCGGTTAATTCGCCATTCCACTTGATCCCAGTTGTCCTTCATGTCAGCTTGTGTGAAAACTGATCGCAGGGCTGGTGTAATATTCATTTCTTGACTCAAACATCTTCTCCTCTGCGGTTCAATGTGGTTTTAGTGTCACATTGTGCAACCGCGGCATCGTCGACGCGTCCTCGCCTCCTCTCGCAAAATGAAATTCGTCCCTCTTCCCGTTTTCTGTTCACACCTCAGCACTCATTTTAATTAGCTCCCTCTCTGATCCCCCCTCCTCCTCTCTCCCTCTCTGATAACTCTCCCTTGTTTCCTCTCCGTTCCTCTGTCTCTCTCACTCATTCACCCGCATTACAGTCATTTCTCAGTCTAATTAATGAGCTGATATCGGCTTTGGGGTTACAAAGGTCACAAGCTCCCTCTCTCTCTCTCTCTCTCCCAGCGTACAGCGCCAGCTTGTATGAGTCATCCGACGCTCCATTTAGCCACCACTCCATCTTCATGCTCATCTTTGTTTGTGCTCAAATGGAGAGCAAAAGGAAAAACGGGGATTGTATGTCCTCCGACATCGCAGCAGATTTCAGCTTCAGTAATTACACACAGACGTTACACGTGAGGGCAGAGCGCCTCTACACCTACGGCCTGAATTTAGGTTTGGCAACTGGAGAAGTGTCAATGAAGCAGTCAATACAGTCTGATGGTCTTTTGTACGTGCTCCGTGTCTACGAGGTGCATTGTGGGAACCCTGTGTTCACGTCAGGGCAACCTTTTCCAATGAAACGGTTCAAGGGCCAGTTCGAAAATATTTCTGTTCCCACTTTCAAAGAACTGGCTCAGGACCAGAGGAACTGGTTCAACAGTAGCTCCAACTTGTTGCTGACCTCACAAAAAGAACCGCCCACATTAGAGGCTGGGGGCGGGATCATCATGACCAACGAGACCCTTGATAAAGGATTGATAAACCACAACTAATTTCATTGGTTTGTTTCATTTGCATTTGAAGAATCATTCATATTGCATTTCATGCATTTTAAATAAATTATATTGCCATGGGTGTGCCATAGAATTAAAACCCTACGCTGCCATTCTTTTTTTTTATTTTTTATTTTCCATTCACCCTTTGTGATAGAGCTGAGGTGATAAAGCCAGTTCCATGCCAAGAAAGTCCCCATTCATCATTCACAGCTCAAAGTCGTGCTCCTCAGTGGATAACAATGATCCATGAAGCACTAATAGATTGTTACAATCAATTAAGATATTAATTAAGACATAATCCCTGATGAAGGTTGACTGATTAGAGAGGGAAGTGGTTTTGTACACATCCCACATCTCTCTGCTCTTCTCACCATTCTGCAGCTCACACCTCTGTTGACACGAGACAGTGTGAGAGACGTTCACAGAGGTGAAAACCTCATGTTCTTTCACGCCCGTGTGTGTGTGCACGCGCACAATGATCCCTTTAAACCTTCAAACTCAGCTCAAGGTTGTCATTAATGAGCGTTTTCTCTCTCTCTCTCTCAACCTTTCCTAATTAACTACAACATGGCTGCGTACTAATGATGACCAAGTCTGTGTCTGTGTGTGTTTTTAACGTGTGAATATATTGTTAAGATGTGCTCAAGGGGCCGGGGAATGGATAATATCAGTAAATATCTGTGACGCTGCTGGCCAGTGAATGACTAATAAACATCTCCCGTGGTTTGATTAACGATGCCTGGAAGTTGGCCGTGTGGTCTTTGGGTCCATGTAGTCAAGTCTGGTCATTAATATTTTTATCTTCATCTAAATCAGATTCACTGAGGTTGCCAAGTGTCATTAGCCTGTAATAATGAGCCATATTGATATGCACGACATGCAAGTGACTCCTGGTGCATACTAACACAGTAGCTTCAGTCAATATTCCATATACTGTCCTCGTCCTATCTACTACACAGTATACACTGTCAACTAGCAGCATCCCTCTCTGTAACGAGAGGGCCGTATAGTTTATTAGAGTCAGTGGGTTGAAGGTAGTTTATGTTTCATTTTGAAGTTGAACTTACAAAGAACTGAATCAGATTTTTTCTTGTACTGCAGAGAGACGACATAAGTACTGGAGAGATGGAGGTGTCTTGCTTCTGTACATCGTAGTACCTGTGTATTGCATAGTTCTGTGAATGGGAGCTGCTTCAGAATGATTCCTCCGTGAGTCTTTCTCAAGCAGTTACTGTCGCAGCTCATTGAAAATGCTGGACCCTGTGTGCAGAGGTTTTTATGAACAGTTTATGATGGAAAACTCTGCATTCAACCGTTCCTGGTTTATCCACAGTGCAAATGGCATCAATTTAATCTGATTTTACGGCATCAGTCTAGTTCACGAATTTGCAATGCACCCTTGGTCATTCTTGGCAAAATGGCGCTATGCATGTTGTTGCCATGATGTAGATCTGCACCTGCTGCAGGTCAGTCCGTGTGTGTCTACGTCTCAGTCCTATACGCTGAGATTTAATAAATCTTACGTGTCTTGTGGTCTGACCCAGTTGGTGGAACTAGCTGGTAGGTAGACAGGCATAAGTGACAAAAGACAAAGGACCAGTGTTGTTAATTTGCTTTTCTCTCTCCCCGTCTCATGTTTCAGGTGTTGCGTCCAGGTGGGGTGGTAACCATGGAGAGGCTGTTGCTGTGCGTGATGCTGGCGGTTGCCATGGCGGTGCGGGCACAGATCTGCCCAAAGCGTTGCGTGTGTCAGATCCTGTCGCCCAACCTGGCAACCCTGTGTGCCAAGAAAGGCCTCCTGTTTGTACCGCCCAACGTCGACAGGCACACAGTGGAGCTCCGGCTGGCCGACAACTTTGTCACCAGGTAACGCCAGCAGAGTGACACATTCAAAAGTTAGGGCATGTCCTGCTTCTGTTCTGTTGACACATGAATACAATTTCATTTTTTTTAATACTTAATATACAGTTAACAAGAAAATACTACAGATGAAAGGTGGACTTCAAGAAACCAAAAAAAAAAAAAAACAGTCTTTGTCCAATCTAAGTTGCCGTAGAAAAATAGCAGCCGGCTGAAACGTCTTCTTGAAGGTTTTCAGAAGGGCCGAATATGAGCAGGCACATGTTCAAGTCAGTTACTCACCATTGTTTGCAGCTTCGAGCAATTGACTGCAAAAATGTCTGGATAAAAGGCTGACAGAGCCAGTGTGAGAAAACGCAGGAAACGATTGGGTTTACATCAAACAGCAGCCGAAGCAAGTGGGTGTGTTGATGGTCTCTGCAGCGTGAAGGGCAGAAATGAGAGGGATGCAAATACAAACCAACCATAAACAAAGAAGGAGCAGATAAAGATGTGGGATTGGAAAGACAACGATAGAGCTGTGACCAGCGTTGATGTGCCGACAACAAAAAACTACAAATGTATTCAATATGTGTCTGGCAAGATCTATCCAGGTGTCACCCCACGCATGAATATTCTGACCCTGACAGCATGTTCAAAGTAAAACATGCATGAAAATTCTTCTTAAATTGCTACATTTATTCTGCGTATATTTTTTTGGGCTCTTTCCTGACTTCTCAAAATGTTTCGCTTCTGACATCAGTCGGAATACATCTCGAAAACCAAAACAGAATAAAGATTAAAGGTTAAATGCAAGTGTTCTCTACCGAGACATTGAACCTTTTCCAAGTAAAAGATGAAGAAAATGCATTGATGTGTGTTCAATTTTTTTTCTTTAATGTGATCATTAATACTTTGCTGACATTCAATTAGTAACAGCACACTTAAAGAAACAAGTGCACTTGTTCTGGAAAGTTCAGTCTCAAACTTCCGAGGTCTGATCTGTGAAGTCGTCAGGCGACAAGTTTCTGGGCTACAGACAAATAAATCTTGGAGTATTCTGACAGTGGAACGTAAAGCAGCGTGCTTATCCTCTGGCACCACAGAGAAACGGAACTCATTTGGCTGTTAAAAAAGAAAAGAAGCACAGTGTTCAAGGCTGCAGAGGATGGTGCGCTTGATTCGACACTGCAGCGGCTCAAGGCCGTGTCCTGATGGCGTGGCAGTTTCGGGTTTGTAGTCTTCAGAGAGAAACATTTAGGCCCGCGCACAAATGAGCTGAACAGATAAAACGGGAAGGAATCGCAAATGTGAATCCTTTCTGAGCATTCTAAATGTTGAAAGAGTTTGTTCCCTTGAAGATCCCTTTCAAGTCCGTGTGTGTGTGAACACCATTAACGGCAGTCGCACACATGAAGCAGAAGGCTCTAAAGGACGAGTTTGAAGTTTTCATCCGCAGATTGACTTCGGCATCTTCAGCGATTCCGGGGGAACGATGGTTGATATTTGAACTCCCTTTTGATATTTTGTTATCTTTTTCAGTTGAGCTGTAGTCAGTGGTGCTTCAACGGAAATGTTTGTGTTTACAACTGCCCGTGCGATAGCAGCAGTAGCATTTCCAGTGGCAAACAGCAGTTCTCTGGTGGACAAGGTTATCGGAAGCCACTTTTCACTTTGTCCACCCTTGACAATGGTCACATTATCTGGTTTGAGTGTCGCTGTGTTCCCCTGTGGGGTTTTTTTGGAAAAAAATGTTCCAGGAAAAAAAAATTAGAAAAATTAGCACAACATTAGTATACCGTGTATGATCTTTGGCGAGTATTTTTGACTCTGATCTGAGTTTCAAGGTCCACATCATCGAGGTGATCAAAACCTATTTTGTCCACTTTCGATTCAGCCATCCATAAATCATTAAAACCTTAGTGTCAAGCTGCCTGTCACGCACGAGGTTGTCCCTCTTACATTCAACGCTGACTGTCATGACACTGTTTCCTCTGGAACACTGAGATTGTCTGCAACAAGTCTATTAGAGATCCCTCCACAGATAGTTGGAGGGAACGTCACCAGTGTGTCTGTCTTTTCGCTAACGGAGCTGCTCTCATGTTTGTCCACAGTGTGAAGAGGAAAGATTTTGCAAACATGACACGACTGGTCGACCTCACGTTATCCAGAAACACCATCTCCTACATCACACCTCATGCCTTTGCTGATCTGGAAAACCTCAGAGCCCTACACCTCAACAGGTTTGATTCAGCACAGGCTTTTTCTACATTATCTCCAAAGCTGCAGAGACCTGTAGGTTATAAAAAAAAAAGTCTTTTTACCTCTCTCAGTAACCGCCTGACAAGGATAGGCAACGACACGTTCAGTGGGATGTCAAAGCTCCACCACCTGATTCTGAACAACAACCAGCTGGTGCTGATCCACCAGGGAGCGTTCAACGACTTGCTGGCGCTGGAAGAACTGGACCTGAGCTACAATAATCTGGACTCTATTCCTTGGGAAGCCATCCAGGTTAGGATCTCTTTAATCTGCAGCAGCCTTTCAAACCTGTTTATATCGAAGGAGCTTTAAAATGAGCCAATCCCGAAGACAATAAAAAAAAAGCCATAAAGCCTTTTTTTTGGAAATTAAAAAAAAATAAAATAAAGTTTTGATTGGCTTTTAGAGAGAACAGAGGGCATTAAGAGACAAAGCAGTAAGAATGCATGCACTTTGCTTTTGATTGTTTCACTTGAGATTCCTTCTTTCATATGTATTTTCATGGCTGACAGTAAAAAAGAATGTTATCACCGCTCTTTGCTCTTGTTTTTAGTTCAAACTTTCTACCTACCAAATGACAGCTGAATATAACTTTACATTTGCACCCCCACTTTGGATCAAGCAGTGATATTGCTCAGGTTAAACATATATTACCTCCAGACCAGAGCGCCGTCTGAAAACCATTTCCTCCAACCTGAGAGTTTCGCTCAAATTTTTGTTTCTCGGCCTCTGAAGCAGAAACACAAAATGGAACCCATTAAGCTTTCTATTGTGAATAATCCCTTGGAAACTGGATATGACAAATGCCAAAGCCATTTATCACTATTCTCAGAAAATGTGTTTTATATTTCAAATTATTTTAATGTCTTTTTTTTAAATTTCCTGTTTCTGCCTCAAATGCTGAAAAATAAAACGCCATTCAACTACACCAGTCTTTACTTCTAGTTTGATGGCCGTAAGACTTGTCTTCTTCTCTCACTTTACTTGTGGACCTGCTGAAACCTCAGTTTTACTCCACTTAACTTCACTGAAATGATTTGACTTATTGGAAGGCATCCGCTCAATGATATGGAAGGCAATGTGGAGACCTTATATGTCATTTAGTGCGGAGCAGTGTGGAGCAGACCATGGTTAGAAGTTCTGTTATTGATTTCTAGAGGCTTGGTGCTAAAACTGCAACAACAACAAGTTTGTTCACCAGAAACTATATCAATGAATTTGTGATGCTGCAAAATGTGAGCCTTGTTCAGCAGCTCCAACTGACAGATTCGGTTTCACTGTTCATGGAAGACAGTATATGAGCATGTTCAATGAAAGGCACTTCATTAGCATGTGGTGTAACGGTTGTATTCAAGTACTGTCAGACAGATTGTTTATCTGACTTATAGCTTGTTTTCTGTGATGAGCTGATGACACGTGAAGGATCGGTGATATAGATAATAGATGGATGAGTCGGAGTGGAAGTCTGCAGACTGAAGATAAAGGGAAAAGCACAAACAAAAGGGAGAGACAGAAAATATCCTCATGTGAAAATATTTGTTTCACTGTTTCTAACAGAGAATGACGAGCCTCCACACGTTGAGTTTAGACCACAACATGCTGGACTTTATTCCCGAGGGAACCTTCTCGCTGCTACAGAAACTCAACCGGCTGGACGTCACCTCAAACAAACTGCAAAAGCTGCCTCCAGACCCCCTTTTCCAGCGAGCGCAGGTAGCTACAATACACGCACGATTAAAATAGCAACATGTTCCATGTCATATGTCTTTATCATCTTTTATTTTGTAGCCCCCCTCGTCTTTCCCTCGACTTCCTGTCCATGTCAGTTGTTTTCTGTTTTATTTTGTAGCCCCCCTCGTCTTTCCCTTGACTTCCTGTCCATGTTAGTTGTTTTCTGTTTTATTTTGTAGCCTCGATTGACTTCCTGTTCTAGTCAAGTCCACCTGTTCATTGTTGTCCGCCTGTGTCTTGTTTGTAATCAGTCGTCTAGTATTTGAGTCTCTTTGGACTCAATTGGGTCCTCGTTTTCCCTCCCCTACATCCGCTGTGAAACATCCGTTATTAGGCTGAAACTTTTACTGGAAATTGAATTTAATAACCACATTAAAATGATTAAAATCATTGTTTTCCCCATCCAGGTTCTGGCTACGTCAGGGGTCCTGACATCCTCTTCCTTTGCGCTGTCGTTTGGTGGGAACCCCCTCCACTGCAACTGTGAGCTACTGTGGCTGAGGAGGCTGAACAGGGAGGACGACCTGGAGACGTGCGCCTCCCCGCAGCACCTCTCCGGTCGATATTTCTGGTCCATCCCTGAGGAGGAGTTCCTGTGCGAGCCCCCCCTCATCACCAGATTCTCCCACGAGATGAGGGTGCTCGAAGGGCAGCGAGTCGCACTGAGGTACCGCCCTGCACTCGCATGCATGCGCGCAACGTGCCTCTCTTTTAATATATGTTGCTGTCCGTTCTGTTTTCAGCTTCTCGCAAATACATATGAAAAATTCTTCTGTTCAGTGAACCACAAAACAAAGGCATTACGTTCAAATTAAATGTCACACAAGAGGACAAACAACAACAGGTCTGAGAGATGGAGACGGCTTATTTGCATATATATTAGTTGCATGACTCCAATCATGACACATGCTATGGTTTCAAATATGATGAAAATGAGAGAAAGAGGGCAAAGGAAATCACAGTTCGGACATTACGCTGGGTTTTATTTTCTCGTCTTCATAAGTAAAGATCATCAGAGTCAACTTGTCTCATATTTTTAATCTTCTCCATTAAAATGCAGAGAAGTGATAAAAACAAGGGCGTCTTGGTAAAGCATCTTTACCAGATTTCTCATTGTATTATGATTTTTTTTTTCCCCTTTCATACCTGGGTAGAAGGTTACACCATATGGACAGGCTCTGTTGCTCACGTGCAAAGCCTCCGTATCATTTCACCCAGCAGCATTGGGGAAGGCGACATTATATATATATATATATATATATATATATATATATACAAGACTGAGCTGTGTGGTTAATTATGCTGCATAATAATCAAGCTAGCATTAAGCTAATCCCAATAATTTGTCAAACTCATTAAATGATTTATAACTCAAATAAACCCCTTCCTAAATCTCAAATGTTAAATTTAAATCTTTGGCCTGTATATTCAAAGTATTTTGAAATGTCAGCAATGGTTCCGAAAACACGATGTGGCTAATTTTGTTTTTATTTTAGTGTTTGCCAAGATCCAACATCCAACTGAACTTTGAAGTCATGACTGATTAATAAAACAAATACTTGGGAATTATTTATTTCGGCATCTTTGCTGCAGTGCGTTATGGAACAAGTGCTATGTCGACACATTTTAGATATTTCTTCCACTTTAGCTCTGAGAGGGAAAGAGTGTGATTCCAGTGACCAGCATCAGGCTTTTCCCCCACAGTTAACCCCATTCAGTCATGTTTCCACTAATAAGTTCCACTCAAATGGTTTTCATTCGTTCAAGGTGTAAGGCAAGAGGCGACCCTGAGCCAGCAATCCACTGGATCTCTCCAGAGGGCAAACTGGTGTCGAACTCCTCCAGGACGCTGGTGTACTCCAATGGGACCCTGGACATCATCATCAGCACTGTGAAGGACACCGGCTCCTTCACCTGCATTTCCTCTAACCCGGCCGGTGAGGCCCACCAAACAGTGGACCTGGTCATCATCAAACTCCCTCACATCTCCAACAACACCAACAACATCCAGGAACCTGACCCAGGGTCTTCGGACATTTCCACGTCGAGCCGGGGCGGGGCCAACGGGAGCAACGTGACGGGCGACGTGAAGGGCGGGGTCGACAAGAGGGTGGTGACAGCAGAGGCCACGTCGTCAACAGCGCTCATTAAGTTCAACTTCCAGAGGAATATTCCAGGCATCAGGATGTTCCAGATCCAGTACAATGGAAGCCAGGACGACTCGCTGGTGTACAGGTAGGACTGACGCAACCACCATCATGGTCAGACAGAATGCACAATGTTGAGGTAGCCGATTACCGAAGTCTGAGCTCCACGGATTAGATTACAGTAGATTAAATGTATCTTTAATGATCCTGATGGAAAATCTGATCACAGGTATTAGAAACTGAACACAGGCTAACAGCAGTGATAGGAGGGATCAACAAGCGAGCCGCGAGTTCACAACCAGGGCACCACACAAGTTCTGCCTTACACGGGGACTACAAGGGTACTTTGAAATGCTACACATGGAATGCATGCATAAACACAAAAAGCACAGCATGTGCCCAGCCTTAACATTTGGGAACAACTGCGGTAACGTACCAAAATGAAAAGGCAAAATAAAAGAAATATCAAGTGTTACATAATGGAGCAAACGGGGCCAACATGGCAGACCACAGACCAGATAGAAAAGAGGTTTACAGTCTTTAGAAGGCTGGTTGGCTGGTAAGAGGGCAAATAGAAATCCATATTTCCAAAAGAACAAAAAATAGTGTGGGAGAAAGACCAGGGAGTGGAACAGAAGCACAAAACTAGACGGCGTAAACAGACCTGAAATCATACTGAACTAAAAGGATACACAGAGAGCACATACCTCGGCCGGCTGATACCATATCTTGCAATGCTGTGAAAAGCAGTCTTACACCAAATACTTTTATTGACTCTGCTCCAAACATTTATGGGTTCTTTCATGGCCAGTACGACACCTTTCCACCAAGTTCCCACAGGCTCTGTCTTGAGTTTTAATTTAATCCTGCTGATATTCAAAGGAAGGAAAAGTGAAAAACTTGTTGCCAATGCAAAACCAGTGGAGTCAACTGAACAACTGACAAAGAAGCCTGGGGAAAACACTGATAAAATACACAAAAGAGGTGAAACGTGGTTGGAACGTACTTTCAGGAAATCAAAACAGACAAGGCATTCATTCATCTTCAACCCCTTGTCCATTACTAGGGGGGGGGGGGCTGGAGCCAATCCCAGCTGTCATCGGGCGAGAGGCAGGGTACACTCTGGACAGTTCACCAGTTCAGTGTATCTGAGGTACACTGCCAAACATATGGCCGTCCCTGACCAGAAGGTGGACAGTTCTTCCCCATTCAGCATGCTGCAGTGTTTTTAGGCAGGATGCTGAACCACAGATTGTGTTGCCCATCAATGAATGCACTGTATGAATATATGTGGATGGCAAATGAAACCACTCTTCTAATGTGCCTGAGTTGTCCTCAAGACTATTACCATATCATCCATATTACCATATGTGCGTGTATTTGGACTCTGGTGGGGGGAGCCAGAATACCTAATGGGAACGGAATTCAAAAAGGAAGTCTAAACAAATTCTACAAATTCAACAAGAAGCAATATGCAAAATACGTTAGGACAAATCACAAGAGCGGGTTCATGTGAATTATTCAGGAAGCATTTTTGTTGCCAAAAAATGAAGTCGCTGTGAAGCCGGAGACTGTGCGTTGTCTTCCCAGAGCATAGGCGCAGACCTTATGTCAATGTTTGTGACACGTCGGTTCATGTCGGGGCGAGGCAGAACAACAAGAGGATAAAACAGGGATGAAAAACACAAAGATGCGAAAGGCTCATGATGGAAGAGAAGACGTAGTCTCGCCCTCGCCTACTGACTCACGGGAGGAAGTGTTGACAGGGAGGGGAGCCCCCCCCCCACCACCACCTTGCTCATCTTTCTTGACTTTTGCCATTTGCTCAAGATGACAGAGATAAGACGGATCTCACTGGGGATGATTGTTATTTGAGCTAAATATTTGCTGCGGTGAAATGGGAGGGCGCTAACAAACATAAAGAGCCTTCGTAGGGAAATGTGGCCGCATTATCTGCCTTTCATATCACCGCTAATCCCCCAAGCACACGGCATCGGTCCGCATCATCATCATCATCATCATCATCATGGAGAGCTAGCAGAGCGTAGGGACTGACCGTCTGGGTCACAACGATGACAATTCCCAAAGGCTGCTCTAAAATCCAAAGACTTTTTTTTAACTGCAAGCTCTGAATTATAATCTCTGATCCCTGACACCGTTTATCTCTGCGTGTATAATTAACAAAGTGATCACCCACGTAAGAAACTGCTGGTATTACCCGCCTTTCATATTACTCCCACTATGACTTCAGAACTCATCAGCACTTAACTCCCGGTCAGAGGAAACGTCACTGAGCGATGGCGCTGACAGGTTTGTAGCTGATTTTCTTCTCATCAAGATAACATCGTAGATCGCATCCATCTCTTCCTCTCACTCCTTGGTTCATTCACAGAGCACCCTTCAGCTTTTGTGTGTGTGCGACAGATTCTCACACCACAAAAGGCCACATTTGTACTTTAAAACATGTTCAAGTTAAAACGCCTGTGTTAACTTTAGAAAGCACAGAAACAAACAGAGTCCTGCAGAGGGGACGCAGAGGAGGAGCGATTAGAAAGGATTTCACCACCCACCGCACATCAATCCGCGTCTTTCTCTCTTTCTTCCTGTCTTTTCCCCCTCTCTCTCTTCCGCCAGCTCTACCGTCCTCGTCTTTCTTCAAGCGGGGAAGTCATTTGTTTGTCTCTGTGTTGTTTTGCAGCTCTCTTGTCTTTAGATACCCAATTGATTTCCATTCAACACCTCTGCTGGCACATAACAGCCGCCCATTGATTGTGCTTTTCTTTCTTTTCATTACCCAAACACAGAGAAGACAAAGGCGGGGGCGGAGAGGGATAAAACAGAATAGGAAAGAAGGATAAAGGGAGAAGAGGAGTGCAAAAGGAAGCAGAATGACAGAGGTGTCACTGTGAGTGTGGGAGGGAAAGTGGATAAAGCGCAGGGAGACTGGTCCCGTTGTCACAGACTCAACTCCCTCTTTCCAGCGTCGGTGATAGATAATTTATTTACGCCATATTGACATCCGTGCGTTTTACTCTGCAGCTGCTCAGCATAATGTTGTTGGGCAGAGGAGTTGGACTTTATACTAACTCTCAGCTGAGGCCGATGAAAACCTGATTGATAGTTTAATACTCGTACGGACACATCCTTCCTGTCCTGGACGTGCTCGCTGCACTTCTGGAATGTTGTAGCGCCTGATTGTGTATTGATCCCTCGCAGGGAAACCCCACCCTCAGCTGCTTCCTCGGGGAGGTCAGGGTCAGCTGCAGAAAAGCACTCGCGGAGCTGACAGGGATCCAGTGTCTCTCTCGAGGACACTGGAGACGGACAAGAACACAGTTCCGCTGTGTTACTGCCACTCCTCCAGCTCGAGTATTATATTTCTATTCCAGAGGCAGGCCGATCGGTCACAGGAGTAAAGCTCCTGCAGAGTGGCCGCCTCACTGCAGCTCAGGTTTCTCTTTAAAGTAACGATGAGCATTTCCTGATAATTCCAATTGAAAACACTGGCGCATCAATCTTCTTTTTATCCAAATGACATTTTGATAAAGTGCTATTTTCTAAGAGCCAGTTTTAATTGTATCATGCAAAGTTAATACAGTCGTATCTAGCTGCAGTAAGTGAATTATGTACTTAGCTTTTAGTTATTGCTGAGTGCGAGTTGATGAAATAATAAATATGGAACCCTGGCTGTTCTCTAGCCAATGGGGCTCCTGTGTGCAATTAGCAAAAAAAAATATTTTTGAGATAAAGCAATTCTGAAAAATTACTGATATGATGAATAGTGGGTAATCTGGGCCATGTTTTTACTCCTCTTTTGTGTCCTAGACACGGTGTGCTCAACTAACCAGAACATGAGGTAAAACAGACACGTACAGGCCAATGTTATGTATAATATTTCCGCACTTATGTAACTTGGTTTGACATTATCAAACATGTCATGAAGTTGGATAAACCCTTTTCAAGATAATAATAATAATAAAAAACGTCCTGATCCAGGTAAAGCAAAATTAACCCCAAATGACACTAATCCAGGGCCCTACGATACTTTCATGCTGTCCAGATTGTGAAACCATCGAGGTTTTTAATCAAACCTATTAGCATGTTGTATGGATTACTGCTACAGCTACTTATTAACCCCAATATATTATATTTTTTTCCCGTTAATTGAAATGTCTTTTCCTCTCCTTCATAATTGGAAGCTATAAGGAAGTAAATTGAGTCGTCCTCGCAGCCCTGAGCCTCGGCTGTTAACTCTTCATTTCAGGGTCAAGTCAAGGGAGGTCTGATGTCCGTGACATAATGTGCTGACCTTTTACACATGACCTACCACCGCAGTCTTTGGCCTTTACACCTCGCTGGGTTTATCAAACAATTCGCAGCCGTTGTCGATGACGGTCGTGAAACTCGCAGCTGAGCACTAATGTTGACGTCCATAAAACAGCCACACAGGGGAACGGTGCTCTATTTCACATGAGGAGGAGATAATTAAAGGTTTTGATGATTGCGAGCCATTGTGGGATCATAGAAAATATGAATTCCCCAATTATGAGATGAACAGATCCATTGTTTTGCTGAAGGAAATAATGATGCTTAAAAAGGCGATAAAAATATGTGAGCCTTGAACAGAGAGGGGGAATTGAAGGGATGGAAATAGCTTTTTAATAAAAAACGTTCTTGATTTGACATGATAATAGTATGTGTTAATGTTTTTGATTCGTATCCGGCCTGTTTTTTTCCTGCTGTTGCGCAGCTCGCAGGTCTGCGTGGTTGGAGAAGCACGGATGGCTCTCTTTATTCACACTGCAGAATGAAGCAACGCAATTTGTTTTGTGGGGAGAATGGATTTAACACAGCTCATCACCACAGGATAAAATGGCAGCAATTACAGTTACAATAGCAATTACAATAAGATTAACAAACAGAAATATAATGTATGACCTTTTTTATTTGCTCGGAATGCAGTCATCACATGCGTATGAATATAAAAATATAGCATTATTTACTATGATAACATGAACACCCATGACCTGACTATTGATCTTATTCTGAATAAATCCTAATCTGATTAGGAATAGATAATCTTCTTTTCACGTGCTTGATTACAATTTACTGAGCCCTGCCTGATGACTCTCACAGTCTCACAGTCTACCTTTTTGGATGCTACATGATGTGGTGCGTTGACCTTCTATGCGATCTGAAATCGCTGCCACTGAGTTTGACAGAGGGAATGAACCAAAACATATAAAAGAACAGACCCTGTGACATTGTCATTGGTTGCTCACACAAAGCGGAAAAGGCTCAGGATAAGAAACATGCTCTTTTATGACAGAGTCTTCTTCGACTGTTGTCTTAATCAGATTTATATGAGAATACTGGTGTTAATAAAAACCATATCAAATAGAGAAAACAGTGTTCCATGCTGTAAGAGAGAATATAGTACTTCCTCCACAACAGGCCTGCAGATATTATCTCAGACTCTTTCTCGGGACAGCAACTCTCCTCTGACATTTATTTAGTTACATGAGAACTCACATGCAAAGCCCCCGTCCTCCCTCCATCCTATGGTCCTCGTCTGCTCAAGCTCGTTGTTGTGTTTTATTCCTTTTTTCGCCGAGTTCTTTCGACAGTTGTTTTCTGCTCCAGCACACCCATCGAGCTATAGGCGCTGGTGGCCGTATGCCAAAAAAACTACACATCACACAAATTGTGTGACAAGCTTTTTTTTTTTTCTTTTTTATGAAGCTACCCAAAGGGGGGGGGGACCACCCCGCACACACATACCCAATGGTCCCTGCAGGTAAAACACCTAGCTCAGCTGTGCTTAAGGCGTGAAAGAACCTGCCTTTATCATACGGAAATGTTCCAATTCTGATTTTATGACCCCATAAACATATCACCAACCTAGTGTTAGAGTGTTATGGCTGTAAGTAGTCTATGGGGTTTTAAACGCGACTAAGTTGAACAGTACCATGCGAGCAAGGAGGATTCTGAGGAGAATGATAAGGTAAAAAGGAAGGGAGGAAGAGAAGGATGGAACAGAAAAAAAATCACCGTTATCTGACTCATCAGAAATGTTGGATTATGACAGAAATCAGGGAGTAACAGTTATAGGAAGCACGGGGAACAAAGAGATGGGAGGAAAAATGAGATTGGTAGGAAGACGGAGGAAGAAAGGGAGTATAAAGTTAGAGTAGATGAGTGAATAAATGATGGTACAGCGGGAGAACGCACTGAAGGAGCCAACCACAGCATTAAGAATAGATGCAGATGAGTCAGTTAAACTGGAGGAATGGAGCTGAGGTGGGCAGATGGGGCTCTGCACCCGGCTACAGATAGTGCTGAGAAGTCTTCCCCGCATCTGGGACAGCTCCTCGCCGCTCGGCACTTTGACATCTACTCTGCGGTGCGCCTGTTTGCACTGAGCTCAGCAGGAACGAGATCTCGCCGAGTGCCGAGCATCCTCGCTTTCTTACCAGAACCCCCTGCTAGTCCCCTTCATTCCTTAGAAAGCCTCAGACTTACCCTCCCAGCTGCTAATTAAAACTATTTTGTGATTTATTGCATGTTTGCTTTAGTGCATCGCTAGCATAATACCCAAATCCCCCTCAGCTCCATGTTCAGAAGATGGATACATATGCATAGATGGATATAGACTCTGTCTTGGTTTTGTATAAACCAAATCATGTCTGTCCTTCATAACATTCACTTGACATTGTAAATTACTCCCAATTAACCGAACATTGAGGGGTTCTAATGTGACCTGATAAGGGCCAAACAAACAGCGCTGACGCCTCTGTCGTCTATTTTCATAAATAAGAGAGTTCTCAAAGGGAATATTTCAACATTAGAGAGCTTTTCTCTTTTCCTCCTCAGCTATCCCAATGTGTGAGGGTGATTAGGAGCAAAGCAAATCCAAGGGAGGGGGGATAATTAAAGTTTGAAGATAATTCTAGTCGCATTGTGTGTTTCTGAAAACTATATTATCACTATAAACTCATTGGTGGAAAATTACCCTGATCGGTGTTTCCCAAAGAATGTGTTCCATGGTAGGAGCGGCGGTGAGTCAAAGATTCAGAGTGACAGATAAAGAGATTAAAGAGTGAAAGAGAAGTTTTCTCCTCAAGCGATAACTTTATTCTGTGCTCCTTGGGGATACGCACACAACTGCTGCAGCAACTGAGGTCTGATTTTCTGCGTGGACAGCAAAAACGTGTATGGACAAGAGCACGCTCCGGAGAGAGCTGCCCACAGCTACACAATGCAGCAATGGACCAAAACACCAGACTAAAGACCCCTTATTTTATAATGACATGAGCAAAAGCATTGGTTCATGGAAGGCCTTCACGGTCTAGATAAATATTGGGGAACACTGATCTTCTCGGTGAGTTACCAGTGGGAGCTGCGTCGTTACCCCGAGTCCAACTTTGTGTGAACTTTGAACATGGTTGAATGATTAAAAATTGGACTGGCGGTGTGTTAGCACAACCCCATCACCACCTCTGTTCCGCTACAAGCTGTGCGGATGCTTGTTAACCATTAGCTCCGGCATCAGGGGCATTATGCATGGCGACACAGACAGAAGAAGCTAGCTGTGTGCAAGTGCAATGTTTTCTGTCTGCCTCAGAGACTCAGACCTATTAGCATGGCGTTGTGCCATCTGCTGTGTAAGCCACATTAGCTTTAAGGTCAGCAGTAATGGAGCAGAAGTTGAGCCACCATTAATCCTCTTCACTCTGTGCTCAGAAACCAGTTATTCTTTCACTGGTTTGATTGCGTTGCTGAGCTTTACAGAGGCCTGCACTGTCATGTGCGATTGCTTGCTTGGTCGCTGACGAAATTAACACGAGAGATGAAATGAAAATGTCATGTCGCTCTTTAGCGAATGCATAATGTAAAAGTAAAAGGAAGCAGGTGGGAGCTAGGGGATAACAGATGTTAAGTGCAGTGTAAAGAAAGTTTTTTGCTGCTATTTTGTTGCAGTACTTGACAAAGTTTCCCATGATGCAGGCTATTTGGTTTAGATTTGCATTTGTATGGGAGCCTTTCGCCAGAAGCACTGAATACCATTTTCTGAAATAATTGGACAACCTACTTTTAGATATCTGTGACCCACATTTTGGTTCCTTCCTGTTTGAGCAAAACTGCTGCGCAAAAAAAAGAGTGTTTTTCCATTCAAACACCTCTAACAAGAGTGGGTAGAAGTAATGTACTACTGATACTGCTGAATTTACTTCACTCCATTACTTTCACAAATACATTAAAGAGGCGCAAACAGCCCTATGATCAGGGTTGTGGTGCATTTGAGATAAAAAATAAAATGAAATCTTCACCATTCAATGGATATTCTGCTGCTTTCCTTGTCAGTTTCAGTTTCCATTGTTGCTGTGGATATTTTTTTTTTTTTTACTTCGGCGCACTTGGAAAATTAAAAGGGCTGAGTTTCAGTTGTTGACCCTGCACTTTCACCTGAGGCCTAATCATTGGCCTAATCAAGATATAAATAAAACAGACGTGTCAGAGATGACGATACATTTTGTGATATTGGCAATTTGTCAATATTTTTTTTAATTTTGAGAAATATGCTTATTTGCTTTGTTGTGATTTAGATGAGAAGATCAATACCACTCTTGCCTGTATGGATAATTTTATGCTTCAGTCAGCTATAGGGTTAGCTTAGCTTTGCAAAAAGGCAATGCCAGGTAACGCTCAGCAAGGCTCTGTGTGAGGATGAAAAATCCACCAACTTCAATTGTTAATATTAAACTCAGATTCTGGGATGTTACTTGACTCAATCAAGATCATCCGGTATAGAGACCACTGGACAATTACGTCTGAGTTCAATCAGCCATTTAATTTGTTTAACAAAATGTGTATTAACTCGCTAAACTTGCATCAGAACCTGGCTCTGAGTTCACTTTTCATTGCAAAGAGGCCAATTGCACTACTTTACATTGGCTGCAAATTACGTATGATGACTTCAACCACTATATTATGATTCTAATATCCACTTGTTATATATGCGGACAACTTCCTCTCCACTAATACACTGTATGTAAACTGTATTTCTCGCCTAGAGCAGTGGAATCCATTTAAAATGAAAGTTGTTCAGCCAGTGTTACACATGGTCAGACCGGGCACTGCAGTGTGGAAGCCATTGACTGAAGACTGCAGCGGAGTTATTTGTAGCTCTGGCCTCTTATCGCAGCGCTTCAGGTCGACCTGGAAGCTCTGGTCCTGTGTGTTGAATCATTGCCATGATCCCCCCCCCACCCCCCCCGGAATAATGTGCATTTGTGGCCTGTAGCTTTTGTCCAATATTTAATCAAGTGCAATGGTCTGAAATGGAACAATCTGGTATCATAGTTCACTGTTCTGTGCATGCCGGCCATAATTTGTCTTGAGACAAAAAGCTGAGAGCGACTAATGGAGTCTCCTGGCTTTGTCGTGGCTGGAGTGAGGGGAGCAGATTAACACGCGCCCTTGCACGCAACACGCATGTGCACGTGCACAGACAATGAGGGGTTGGGTTCTAGCAGCGTGCACTGCTGTCTCAGTGATGAGTGTGGGCAGGAGGCCAGATGCAGTGACAGCCACTGGGAAGAGAGGGCTACCACGGGGAGGAGACGATTACTGTAATGGAACTCGGACTCACACATGCATGTGCACACACACTCAACATATACTCCAGACACATGTCGACATAAGCGCACAAATGCACACTTATAGAGGAGCATGCACACAGACAATGCAACCCAGGGACATGCACACACAGGCGCCCTGGGCTGAGGGCTTGGCAGAGTGGAGTAGATAGATTAGTGTAATAGCCTCAGCCAAGGAAATCATCTGCCCACTGTGGGGCTTCAAATACTGGCAGTGAGATCCTGCTCAGACACAAAGAATTTTTGCCACAGTGAATGAGACAGTTTGGATAAGTTCACAATGCTAACGGCGCACACAGTCGAGAAGCAATCATATGCAAGACCCAAAAAACAAGGAAAACACAGATTTGCATGAAAATGTATTTTGTTCACTTGGCGTAGAGGGAGTCCAAATATGCCACACACATTGTCAGTATGTTGATTGTTCCATGTGTCTGTGATTTATAAACGACGACAGCTTGGCCTTGCACATTGACAATGAAAGCTAACCATGCATTAAGAGCTTGACTGGCGGCGGCAGCAGCAGCTAGCTTTGGTTTTGCTTTGAGACATTCCAAGTGGGTCCAGGAGGAGGCGGGAGGTTGATGGTTTCTTGGAAGCAGTTCTCATGTCATCTATTCATGTGGCTTCATGGATAAGCAGTAAAAACACAAACACGTGATTTGTTTCGCCTTGTTACTGTTTTCACTATTGTTTGCCTTCAATGAAAGATTCCACCAGAATAATCACATTAGTATCTGTATTATCAGCCCATCCAACAATTAGAATAAAAAAAATGAAAATTCAATTTTTATGATAATGCATATATTTTTTGTGTTTGTGGGTAAATGCACCGTCCGCCTGTGTTTGCATTTTCTCAGTGTTGCTCCCCTAATAGCCAAATCATGAGAGAATCGAAAGCTAGTGTTGTTGAACTCCAGGAAATGTCCCAAGCAAGCAATGAATATTCATGCTCTTATATAAATGCACATCCCAGACTGATGCAATATTCATCTGTGAAGAATGGTCTCTGTTGGAGAACATGATGGAGTTATAAAACAAACACAACGATAATGCCTTACTAGTTGAGGTGACACACGTGCCCCCCCCCCCCCCCCCCCCCCCCCCCCCCCCCCCCGCCCCCCCCCCCCCCCCCCCACACACACACACACACACAATCATGCACATAAATGAGGCCCAAGGCCACGGCAGTAATGTGGAGATTAATCTTTGTGTATGTATGTGTAACTGCTTGTATGTGAGCTTGTAATTACTGCTGACATTTGCCCCTATCATTATCCTGCACTCTCTGATGCCACTGTGTGTG
Source organism: Pseudorhombus dupliciocellatus (assembly GCA_016785235.1). Taxonomy (NCBI): domain Eukaryota; kingdom Metazoa; phylum Chordata; class Actinopteri; order Pleuronectiformes; family Paralichthyidae; genus Pseudorhombus; species Pseudorhombus dupliciocellatus. The sequence continues at coordinate 410,936 of JAFBJW010000047.1, read as the reverse complement.
TGTGTGTGTGTGTGTGTAGCCAAGGTTCACCAGTATACAGATGAAAGCATAAAGAGCTACATAGGGGTGAGCTGTTATGGTCACCCAATGTTTGTGTGCCCCATTTAGCATTCATCATGTCATATAGATGCTCACACACACACTCCTGCTGCCTTGTTCCACTGAGGACACACTAATGACCCACAGGCGTATTCATCCCCTTGCTCTTAATTCTCCCCATTAAACCTCAACATGTCTCAACTCAAACTGTAAACCTGAGGCTTAACCTGGCACAAATAGCCCTCTGCTCCTCGAGTGCAGCACGCGCTGAACCAGTCGCCCTTAGCATTTTAAAGAGGAAATCCAGGAAAGCTGACAAGCAGTTTTAGAGAAACCTGATGGACAAATGTGCAAATCCTTTAATCAATGTGACAAGTGTCCAGTGAAGAATAACCATCAGCATTAGCTCCACGTGATGATGAAACTTTGTGTCCGCCAAATGAATACGAGGGCGGTTCCCTTTTTCTGTGGATTTTGCAAACTTATGATGATGTTATAAGGCAAATTGTGTCTGTGTTGGAACACAGTTTGCACACTGAGAAGGAGGAAGTAGGAGCAGTGATAAATCATGTAATTGGACTCGTTTCCTGCTGATGACTTTTGGGGTTTCAGGTCCTGAGTGCTCAGCAGCCATCAATACACCGCCGAGCTGAGTGCGTTGATTCTTTATCAATTGAATTCTTATCACACTGTTGGGAATTATTTTTATTTGTTGTTGTTGTTGTTGTCCTTTTTACCTTCAGGACAAATTGATTATTTAGGTTGTGTGGAAGGAAGAGCACACAGATCATACACAACATGTCTGCTATGACCACATATCATCTTTTATCCTTTCAATGCCGTAAATGAAGAAATGAACACCTCCACAGTTGTAATGTTTGATGTCAGGTCATATTATTTAATATTTCCAACATGATAAGCACAGACAACAATCCTAACTGTGTCTCCCATCCTGTTTTCCGATCCACAGAATGATCCCCCCATCGAGCAAGAACTTCCTGGTCAACAACCTGGCCGCAGGGACCCAGTACGACCTCTGCGTGCTGGCCATCTATGATGACATCATCACCTCGTTGACGGCAACGCGAGTGGTCGGCTGCGTGCAGTTTAGCACCGAGTCGGAGTACATGAGGTGTCATTTCATGCAGTCGCAGTTCCTCGGCGGGACCATGATCATCATCATCGGAGGGATAATAGTGGCCTCGGTGCTCGTTTTCATCATCATCCTGATGATACGCTACAAGGTGGGTCTCTGTCTGTCACTCACAATCCTCTCTGGCCACAAATGAGACAGAACGAGAGGAGGGAGCTTTTCATTATGTGAGATTGTTGGCGTGATTGCATTGTGAACACAGGCGTGTTGCACATGGTGTTCTGCATTGTTCTCATGGAAGTTTTCATTTGCCCGTGTTTGTTTATTTTTCTTCGTGAACATTGGCAGAAGGGAAACTGCAACCAGAGGCTTCAGGTACAAAACAAACAATTATATCACAGAACAGAAGCTAATTCCAACTAATTTCTTTTCAAACTTTTCAGGTGTGTAATCCTGGCGAGGGGGGTAAAGGCGTATCTATGTCGATGACCAATGTCCACTCACAGACCAACGGGCAGCAATCGCAGGGATGCACAGTGACTCCCAGCGTCTCTAAACATGGCTCAATCGGACTGGATGACCTCTCTGGAGGCACAAAGAAAAGGAGCGCAGCAGCAGGAGAAGGAGTCGGGGGCAAAGATACAGTGACTCAATTGTCTGACTCCTCCCTGCCTGACTGCTCCACGGCCACGTCAGTTCTCAGCCAGCCTTGGGCGGCCAGGAGCCCGACTGGAGCAGCCGAGGAACGGGAGAAATGCGTTGAAGATAGAGCTCAAGCTAGCGCCTCGACTCCCACTGGTTCACTTCCCAAGCCAAAGCGGAAGCCCGCTCCGGGTAAACCGGGCTCAGCTTGCTCCAACCCCTTGGCTGTCCCCGAAAATCTCAACTCCCCTCGTCCACCCTCCTCTTCTTCCTCCTCCACGGCTTGCTCTGTGCTCCTCCCTCCCTCCATTGCTCTGGAGAACCTCAACACCAACCGCAACAACTCCACCTCTCTCAACCAAACGCCACCTCCCTTTGCACCTCCCGCTTACTCCAGCGCCGTCTCCACACCGAGCCCCGTCCCCTCAATACGATTCAGAGAGACGCCCATTCTGCGCCGGGCCCCCCGCAACCCCGCCACGACTTCCTCTTCTGTCAAGTACCAGACTCTCCCTGCAGAGGAGGGAGGGAGGAGCAGGGCAAGGAGGAGGTACTCGCTCAGCGAAGGAGGCTCAAAAACTCACTTGTCCCATCAGGGAGGAGGAGCACCCAGGTTGGGCCGCATGGTGCGCAACAAAAGGAGCCAATCCATGAGCGGGATGCTGCTCCCTAAAGACGGGGATGGAGACACGGACAAAGGGCGATGTGATTCGGACTGGATCTTAGAAAGCACAGTTTGAGCCGGAACGAGACGACAACATGATATAAACTTTGGTTTACACATTTTGTTTTGAATGAGTGTGCGTGTGGGTGTGTTGCGTGTTTGTTTGGATTTGTTAATAGACGCGTGAGTGAACTTGTGTGTGTGTGTCAGACACGTTTTTGCCGTTTAGAGTGTGTGTTTTTTGGTGTGTTCATGTTAGTTACGGCTGAATGAGTGTCTTCTGCGTCCAAACTGTTTCATTTTTCAACCTGTTTTTTTAATTATAATTTTTCATACTCTTCAACTGTTTGTATTCATCGAACAGTTGCTTTTTTTACGCTGAGACAGTTTCCAAATTTTTTTTTTGCAGGCTGTCATTCAGCGAGTGGATCACTTGCCTTGTCTCGTAGTGTCCTCGAGTCGTCTCATCGGTTCCACTTTATAGCACAAAAAGACAACAAGACAATGGGCTCGCCACGTCTTACCCAGATTCACACTCACCTTATCTGAAAATACCACGAAAAGGGAATAATTACAGGAAAGAAAAAAAAAAAACAACAACAGCACATAATAAAGGACACAAATCAAGGACTGACCAGTGCACCAATCTTAATGTTCACTCGGCCACAGGAAGTGTGTGTCCATGCAGTGGCATGACAATAGTAGTCGGTGCCTTCTTTTGCACTAACAGACCCTCTGACACCTGATACAACCGGATCTATGACTCCACCAAGGCTCCATCAACAAGGGATCTAGGAAAGAGGGGGACAAAGGAATTGAGTGATTTCACACATAGCCTTTCTTACCCACTGAGGAGTACGGACGTTTTCTTGACTTACGGTGCAACACAAACTGGAACGACATGACAGATAAAGACTTTAACGGACCTCTTATGAAATTGATATTTTTTAAAGGGAAGAATTACAAAAAAAAAAAAGAACATAAAATCCTTGTGAGCTTTTCCCAAACTGCGGTTAGCTGCAGCCTGGGTTGGTCACAAGCTCCTGGAAAAGCTTCTGTACAGAAAAAGGCAACATGTACTGTGTTGTTATGTTGTGTAAAATAAAAAGGGATAAAATGAAAACTGGAAATGGGACATGTTGTTTTTCATAGTGTAATAGTGCAGTGTCTGTTCTGATTGGGCCTGGTTGGAATGGGCTGCATGCATCAATTTTTCAGTCTGTGGTTTTATTTTTATTATTAAGGTTTATTCGATCTTGCATTATTGCTGATCATGTTTGAGTTGCAAATATAATTGATATAATAACATTTATTAACTTAATTTTTTTTTTTTTACACATTGTTTTCTACTTTAGATAACATGTTTTCAAAAAAGCTGTGTAATTCACCTTAAAATAAAACATGGCAGCAACAAAACGAACGGCAAATTGCAGAGCAGGAAGTGATTCTGTGAGGACAGTGATCAGTACCCAGTGTTCCTGTGAACGTCTGTGTCAGTACACAGAAATAAACTGCTTTATTTAAAGCAGAAAATCTCATTTTAAGTCCTCCTACATTTTCCTGAGTCTGTACACATTCATTAGAGTATAAGTTTGTATTTTTTTTAAACTACTCCCATGAGCCTTCTGCAGTGTGCCCATGACTAAGACTCATTGGAGGAGTTGTTTTTGAATGCTGACAAAATAATAATTGTTGCAGGATCTTTCGAAATGTGTATGTGCAATATAGTAGGAGATGTGACTGAAAACTCAGGATCACAGTTAGAAACGCAAAGTAAAGAAGCCAGGGCAAAGCTGCTGAGTCGGCAGTATCTCAATATATGCTCCCACTTTCTAACACAACAGTCATTCTATTAAAACTTGTGCTGACTCTTACTACACTTGAATGGAGTCTATAGTTATAGTAGAATATGTGAGTTGCTAACCCTTAGCCAACATCAACACAGGAAATTGTTGAATGGTGAATTAGTGACCTTCATGCCTTCATGGGTATATTCAGCATTTATGACGTGTTCTCAGAAGAACACTTTAGACTCTTAGTAACAAAGTCACGTGTTTTTTCTTTTTTCACCCTGACAAAGTTGTTTAATTAAAGGGAGTGAGATACAAATCCAAACAGCCGCAGGATTAAAGCCAAAATTACCCCCACTATCATTCTCCTATCACATTCAGCCTCTCTTCTGGGTTTTGCATTTCAATAGCCGATGACGCCAGCAGACATCAGGTGAATGTTTAAAGAGGAACCCGAGAGGCTGGAGAGTCATGCGAGAAGACGAGCATGGAAACAAATGACCTCCCCCATAAACTCATCTCATTTCATTTAAGTAAAAAAGTCCGTCGTCTCTGCAGTGCAGCTGTTACACAGCCGCCGTCCTCCGGTCGCCTTGGAAGTATGTCAGTAACGTCCTGCTTCACACCTCCTTGGCTGACCTTCCAATGCCGTTCTTAAACTGTTAATGCTTTATGTTAAGAGGCTTTGGAGGAGAATATCCCTCTCTATCCCCCTCTGTCATTTTCTCTTGCTTTCTGCCCCCTATCACCCCCCCCCTCTCTTTCCTCTCTTTCTCCTGCCATTTTCCCCTCATTTAACTTTTTATATTTTGTGGATTTAGCAGCAGCTTATAAACACTGCGTGGAAGTTTGCTGAACAGTGGAAGAGGCTTAGAATAATAATGTGAGACAGTTATAGGCTGGTACCTGACTAGTTTTTGTCGGATTTTGTCACTGGAATCTGATTTGGTGGTTTAACAGAGATGTTTGATGATTCAAACACAGCTTTGCTCAGTGTGAGTGTGAAGGTCCAGGAATAGGAAACAAACCAAGTTGTTCTGCCAGGCTTATGTGTGTTAACCAACAGGGCGGCTGCTGCTCAGGATGTGGGGAGGGTCCCCTCACCAAATGGTTTGTGGTTTCTTCTCCAACTTATCCAGCAACCTGAAGTTTCCTTAGACAAGCTCTGAATAAATGCTTAAATAAATTTTGCTTCAGAGACAGGAAAATGTGAAATACGTGAAGAACGAATCCCGCTTCTTCCAGCGCCAGACATGACGCTGCAGTTGTCTGAAGAAAGACTCAGCCAAAAACGAATCATTAAAGTTGTGTTGGGGAGTAAAAGCTGGCAGCGCAATCCAGTGGAGGCCATCTGATCAATGGAAATGTGTGCAGCAGCTCCCATCTAATGGTCAAATTGTTGCAGACTGAAGGCACAATCATTTATTCTGGTCGATAGAATCACAAATCAGTGAATTAGCTCAATAGGGCAAAGTGAGAGAGCTTAAAGATGTTGGTAACACAAGTGTTCCTGTTCTCTGTCTCTCTCTCTTTTCTCAAAGAAAGCTTAGTCTCCTTCCATGTCTCTTTATTGAATGAAACGAGCACAGAGATATGACCTGTTAACTCACTGGGTAGTTCACCAACCAGGCCTCAGGCAAACAAAGGTTACCACACCTGTAGCAGGAGGAGACCTCAGAGTGTTTCAGGGTTGTTTCTTGACCCAATCTTCTTCTTCGTATTACGAGTGATCTCCATTCTGTTGTATTGTTTAACTACAGCAGCAATGCCTACACAAATAAATCTGTATTATGTCCCTCTGCATTTCCAGGTCACATCATAGCACTGACCCCGTTATAATTCTTTCAATGCCTGGGCAACCCAAGACAAGAAATCCACTTTGGAAATCGGGGGACCAGCTAAGAATATTCAAGAAACACAGCAACGCAGCACAGAGGGACAAAATCCATCCATAGGGTATCTATACATGCTCACGACCGAGGGTCGCAAGGCGCCAATCCTAGCTGACGTTGGGCTAGAGGCGTGATGCAGCCTGGGCGGGGCGTCTCCGCAGCATTATGTCTGCACTTCCTCAGTAGCATTCCGTTCACACAGGCAACAGAGGGGTTCAATGAATGCTCAGCAGGATTAAGGTGAGAGGGGGAGCAGCAGGATGAGGTAGGAAGTCAAAAATTACCGATGCTGCATTACCGCGTTTGACTTTTTCCACTCTGACACTTGAAATCTTTGCCAACGTCTTGGCGCCGTTTTTGCATTCATCGCATCAAGAGGTTTCATAGAGGCTCTCACACATTTAAATAGTTTTAAGTTTCCAATTTACTTCCGCTGTATGTCTTTGAAACCCACACAGATACGGGCAGGACCTCAGTGACAGCAACAGTGCTAACAGCGGCGCTACCATGCCACCCTGGGCTCAAACGAAAGGTAAGACTAAAGGAACAGTGGGGATTACACAGGACAAATGTGCAGGAAGCAACCCAAGGCCAGGGCTACATGTGTGACCTGTGTGATTTCATTTGAGCCCAATAATCTTGTAAGAGAGAAGCGCTGGTGTCAGGAACTGAACCTGAGCAGCATCCTGCATATCTAATCCCCAGGTTGAGGGCCGGCTATGTTGCAGAGGCTGTTGGGAGCCCAGCCCAAGAACTGTAATCTAATGGAATAGGGGAAAAAACGTATTTGTCTACGCTGTGGTCTGTAGCAGTAACCTTAGCCTGGAAAACAAGGAGGAACTTGGAAAGCTGTCAGACTGTTAAATGAGATCAGAGGGGTGGATCAGGTCACACACATTTACAGCAGAGTAATCAACCTGTCTGGCCACCTCTTTTACACACATACAGTCTAACAGGGCCTCGTTTCCATGTGATGTCCTTATCAGAATAAGATATTAAATAATTTGAGTAGTTTAAGGAAGGTCATTGAGAGACAGCTCAGTTGAGTCTTTCATATCTGAATGTTCCTATGTTACTGGGAATATCGAATTATTCTCTATGTGCACAGCAGGTTTTATTTACTGACACACACACACACACACCAGTTAGTGTGTACTTGGGTCATTGCACGCCACCTCCTTTTCAGGAGGGTCAGATAATTTAAATTGGGGAACCTACCGCAAAGCCACAGGAATTGTGTGTGCGTGTGTGTAAGTGTGTGTGTGTGTGTGGGGGGGGGTACAACAGATATCATCGCTTGCTCATGACGCCAGAAGGAATGCTTAATGAGTGTGTCAGCATGTGTCCGGCCAACTGTTGTGATGTGTTTGTGCATGTGGAGAAAGTGGCGAGAGAGACAGGAGCGTGTGTGCACGTGGAGGAACTGAGTGATGCAAGCATCACCTCTAAGGAACATAATGAGATTTATTTTTAAATGTGTTCCTGTTAAGTAAGTGCCAAGTGTCAAGTTAGCCGCATTATCTTCGTATTAAGAAAATGGAACGCACAGGGAACAAATGGGGCGCTACAGCAGCCGTTTGAAAAGCTGCTGGCAAAGAGCTTCAGATTTTAACTCTGCCACAGAACAATAACTCAACTAATCACCTCAAAAAGGTCAGTGATCGACTCCACTAAAGCAATCTCACTGTGTCAAAGGAAGAGAAATGCAATCCTGCATCCACCCACTCATCCATATGCTCCAAATCTCATGGGATATTCCCAAGGTCCTGACACCTCCCACAACAATTCATAAACAAATAACAATACAACAACTTTATATACTCTGAAATGCAGGTTGCAGGTTTTTATTCATTTAAAAAGGGAGTATTCGTGAGTATTCAGGCCACTTAAGGGGAAATTTATGAGAACTGAACCTGATGTTATCAGAATTTAACAATGCATTTAACAGCAAATAAAATCATAATATAAAAAGATCAAGTCATCGTTTGTGTCTAGGTGTTAGCTATTTACGTCGGGCACACCTTGTTCTTACCTTGGTTTCTGTAACACACCATCTGTGTTTCCATCTGACAACTGCCAGGTTTATGCTGCATTTTCTCGATTGTTGTTCTGGTTGTGTCATGTTCCCCGTATTATTTTGTAGTCTTTGTCAAATTTCATGTTTTATTTTGTAGCCTCTGTTCCCTCATGTGCCTTTCCCTCGACTTCCTGTCATTGTTAGTTTGGACCATGTCTTATTTTGTAGTCTCTGCACCCTAGTGTGTTTTCTCCAGTGACTTCCTGTCCTCGTCATGGCCACCTGTTCACCGTTGCCCACCTGTGTGTGTCAGGTATTTAGCCTCTGTGCTTTCTTGTTGTCGTTGTGTTGGATCTATCATGTTCCATGTCAGGACCAGGTACGTTTTGTTTCTCCAGTATTTTCTTTGCTCTCCTGGTATTTTCCTTGAAGAGCTTTTCCCCCCTCTCCTACAGCCTCAGTACCATCAGCTGTGACAACAACAACTCCTTATGCAGCGAGGTAAAATATCCCTGTTGCTCCAGCTGTCCCGCTGTGCACCATTTTCACTACCTGGGTAAAGCTAACGATGGCTACCGGGAAAAACAAAGCTATTCTCTTGCAGGGCCTGTTGTGCAGTGGTAGACATACTTCCTCAGTGGTGTGAGTCAAGCCTTCATTTTTCTGTGAAAAGTCACACGTGGTGTCAAGAAAAGAAAATAGAACCAGTTTAGAGGGAGGTGGCGTCATAACTCTAGCGCCGTTACAGTGTGTAATTTACTCCATAATGATGAGTAGGGAAGATTTTGACACCTTACAGACTATAAAAAAGATTTCTGCGGGTATTTAGTTAACACGTTTTGAAAGTCTTTTCACGACAGATGGGAGGAACAACACTAAAATGAGCAGCTGAATAAATCAAACATCTGTGAGATGAGGCAGTTTACATAAACGCTGCTGAGAGTGGCTCTGAAATCCGTTATCGTCAAGGACTCTGTGACAGTGTGTCGCCTTGAGTGATTTCTGTATAATAGGATCCTACACCTCTGCATTTAACAGGTGAAGCGCCGATGCTCTGCAGGGGAAGAGGCAAATGAACAAATCTGCACGGGAGGAAATAAAAGCATCGGAGGAAGGAAAGCTGTTGGAATGACAGAGTATAAGGCACAATCATAATTCTTCCATCACAGCCTTGATTATACACGGCATGTATGAATCGGAACATCCTCCTCTGTCATTGGCGGTTTCCGATTGTTTGTGAGTGAAATCTCAAGGTGACATGTCAGCGCGACTGAGAATACGAAAGAAGTTGTTTTCAGATTAAAAAAAGGGAGAACAGCTCGGCAGGAGCTGACTGTGATATTCTCAAACGCAGCCACTCTGGTTGATTTCAGGAGACAGTTTGGAGTTAAATTCATGTATAAAAGCAGCTGTCGAAGCCTGTTCATGAGCTACATGTTCACTTTGTTTGCCTTTTACTGGCTCCCGTTTTAAGGTCACCGTGTTTTTACTTTCTTTGCAGACTGCAGAACGAGCATCACTGACTGTTGTTTGAATAAATCTCCCTTCCTTTCATTCCAGCACAGCTAAACTGCAAAAAGAATCAGACACTTCAAATCACGTTTTAATTTAAAATTCAAACCAGTTTCTCATCTGTCTGTCCAGGGGCGGGGTTTGGTAGTTTGTCCTTCCTCTTGTTGAGGCTTAAGGGCAGAGGAGGATATAAAAGCCCAGTCAGACTAAATGCAATTGGTGAATATGAGCTCTACAAATAAAGTTTGATTAACTGATTGAAATGATCCTACGGTCTTGTCATAGAGCTGCTGCAGAATTCTAGTGCGTTTCCTCCAAGAAGCTGCTGTGCTGTTAGGCACTCCTCACCAGCTCAAACAGGCCAGACCTGGAAAACAAATTAAATAAAAACTTGTGAAAAGCTTCCAATTTCTTCCCAACAAGTACTGGTGAATAAAAGAAAAAGTCGTCTGTCAGGAAATAAAAACACAGTCCTCGAAATACCATACAGAAAAGATGCTTAAATACAAACTGTCTTACCATCTCCTCCTCTGCACGTCTTCTTACTCCCACTCCCAAACAGTATGAGTAAACAGCTCTAAGTGTGTTGACCGCCTAGTGCCCACAACTGCATGAAAGTATTAAGGAGCGACTGCCTCAGCAGCAGCCTGGGTTCGCTTGAAATTCCGCGTTGCTGCAAACAAAATACACACTGTTGCTCTTCATCAGCGCTACCCATTGAATTTGACTTGCCAACCAATTAGTCACACGGCTCAGGCTTTAAACAGAGGCTGAATGGGTGAAAGGAGAGCGCGTACACCTCTGCGCGTACACCTCGCTGCGTGGAGGATGTCTGGCTTGCCCGTGCGTCACGTACTGTTCAAAAAATTGGAGACGGGGAGCCGAGCGCCAAATACACTTGAGAGGCTTTGGGAAGGGGGATATGGGACTTGACAGGGGAATGAAAAGGCTGGGGAGGTGTCGGTACAACCACGACTCTTTCATCTATTTCTCCACCCTCTCCTCCCAAATCACCCAAAGTGTACACGCTCCTGCGGCCCTCTCCTGGGGCCCAGACTGATTTAAATACTCCATGCTGCCTCCACACAGTCGCTCCCTCTTTCCATTCCAGGGTGGAATGAAAACATAAAGGAGGGACTGTAGCAGGGCAGAGGGGAAAGTGGGGTGAGGAGTAAATAAGGGGATTCGAGTCCATTTCTATTAACCAGGGGAATGAGTCACGGTGGAGTGGAACACGGTCTGCAGGGCCCATAATCCCAGTTCAATACAAACATGTTCTGTTTATCACGATAGCCAATGTGACTGATCCCAAAAGTGAAGCCAGATCATCTTGATCGCCCTCCGGTGGCCGACTGCAGTACGGACCAAAATCCCAAAGTACTTATGGCAGTTCTTGTCTCGATGATATATTTTGAATTGTTGGAGCCTAAATTAAGTTTTAATTGGTTATTTGATGCTATAAAAACAGGATAGAACAACCCTACGGCACATTGCTCAAGTTCAAGATGGCTGGGTGTTTCGGTTTAATTTGTGTACGCCGAGAGGAAGTGGGGACGTGTTGTCCATCCTTAGACAGTCTGTGATGACAACCAGGAGATCTTAGCCTGTTGTAACAACTTAAAGCAAAGGAGATAAGCTATTCCCATTCCATCGCCATTCACTCAGTGTGTCATGGTGGCGTAACCAGGTCAGCAATCAGCACGCCTGGGCCCCTCCCCTCCAGCCACACGCACCTGGTTCCACGCCACTCATCAGCCTCGGCCTGCATAAGCTCCAGCAAACCACAGCACCAGGTCAGCTACTCCCACGCTGACCTCCTGGTTTCCGACCCTGTCTTCTGTCCCTGACCACACCTCCCTGTTCTGATAGACCTTGTGCCACTCTCGTACCTGATCCCTCCGTCTGCCCTGCTGCGCTGCACATACGACATTTACCTTCCTGCTGTTTTTACAACCTAGCGTCCCCTCTGGCTCTCTTCTACTACACAGGACTGTTTAATAATTTCTGCGTGTTGTCTGCCAGCCCTCTGTTTTGGATGGTTCAGCTACTCTCTCTCTGCAGATGAATAAGAAATAATGCAAAAGAGACACCGCAGTGAAATCGAAGTCGCAGGCAGACGCTGACGCCCTGCTGCTCGAGTGTTTGTGTTGTGACTCAATTAGCTGTCGGCTGAATGTTAACACATACGCCCCCCCACCCCGAGCCTCCTTGTTTACAGCCCCCTTGTTGCGGGTGTTTAGGGGCTGACATGGAGGGAATATTGGATAAATCGGACTAAAGGAAGCAAGAGACAGAGTAAAAGAGGGCTGGAAGGAGGGAAACATTCTTTACTTAAAGCCCTGTGAAAAAAAGCGTCGGGATGAGATAATTCCTCTTGTTTCCGATGCACTTTCATGTGTCAGGATTTATTAGAGTCAAACTGTGGTGCCGGGAAAAGAAAGCAGCCAAAAAATCTCACGTTCTAAGGAAATTATCCCGTAACTCGGGCTGGTTTCTGCAACATTTATATCCCTACTTCGAAGGGAATAGTGGATGAGTGAGTTTGATGGATGAAGAGTGGGTGCATGGAAGAGGTGGAGGGGGTCAATAAAACGCGAAACGGGATGGGAGGGGGAATCAATGGATAGAGGGCGATGAAGGAACAGAAAAATTTGTAAAAGGTAAACAAGCACTCTCTCAGTTTCCATTCCCTCTCCTCCTCCACACCAGTCCTTCTTCTTGGCTATTCCCTCCATCCCAGTCGTCCTGGCTCCATGTACTACCCTCCACACTGCGGCCGTGCTCCTCGATCCATCTGAGGGACGAATGAATGGACGACGCAAAGTCATTTAAACGGACTCTGGGAGCAGGGAGGACACGGGATAGACTGACAGGGAGGAGAAAAACAGATGCATGAATAGATGTTTTTTAAGCAGAGTGGGTGTGAAGCACAGAGTGGAGGATGTGAGGAGGGGAAGATGAAAGAAAGAATACATGTTTTTTTGAACGCTCAGCAAAAGGAAGTGGAGAGAGACAGCGGAGAGTTAAAAGTTCTTCAGGGGCTATGTGTTAAATCCAACTGAGCGGCCCTGCATGGAATGTCTATTAGTTAAGGGGGCCACACAATCAGTGTGTGATTTGTCAGGTATATTGTAGAAATGTGCTGAGGTGATCGCTCGATTTTGTTCAGCACAGCACCTTATTTCGCTTCTTCTGTTCTGCATCTGTCATGGATTACCTCATCAACAGGTTCACCCGCTTGCAGTGAATCCCGAATTGTGATTTTTATATTCCTCACAAGCCCCCCCGTTCAGTGCATCTCTAAAAAATTCACAAGTGGCAAATCTGAGAGCTGGTTTCCAAAAGGCTTGTGCCGGTACCGTGACGCAGCCCTTGAATTTCAAATTAAAACGGGCCAGCAAATTTTGCAAATGTCTCGGTTTTTGAAGCTCAAATAATTGAATTGAATTGAATAATGTGAATAATGAGCACCTTCACCTGGACCAGAGGAGAAATCAGCGAAGGAGACAGCTGTGAGCTGATTGCTTCTCCCCAGAAAGGAGGGAGAGAGAGAGAGAGAGAGAGACTACAGAACCAAAGAGGCGTGATCGCTGTCTTTATGAACACGTGAGCGCAGAGGAACAGCTCCACCTGAGGATAAAATGATACAATTTACATTCAAGAATTTGCATCCCGATTTCCCAGACGAGTTTACACAGCCGCTGAATAAACCTCCCAATCAGAGGCCGTTCAATCAGCCCTCGCCACTTCCTGCATGAATCATGACTGCAAGTGTGTTTCCAGTTAGCAGCAACGACATCCAATCAGAGAGCAGGTCACAGGGTGGCGGTGGTGATGGAACATGTAGCGCTGAGGTGAGTTAGTGTTCTTTAGTTCTGCTGGTTTAGTTTCTGTCCACTGTTTTAGTTTGATGAGGGGTTCTCCTCATTTGATGCTTCCTCCTTGTTTTACTTTTAAGAGGGTTCCGACACGCCCCTCTGTGTCGGATTCTGTGCACAACCACCGGGTCTGCTCACATGTGTGTTCCTGTGATTAAACACAGCACAGATTGGTCTGGACGCCAGGCGCATGAAAGATCATGTCCCATTTGTCCCCCTGTTGTCAGTCGAGTGCAGAGTCAGACGACATCTTTGAAAGTGAGGGAACTTGGCTTCAGGGAGCTGTGGTGGGGAACTTCTCTGGAAAGAACACTTCAGGAGGATGAAGAATGGAGGGAGAGGAGGGAGCGTGTGCCGGGAGAACAAATGTGAGGAAATATGAGGGAGTTGGCGAGAGAATAAGCGAAGAAAGAATGGTCGGAAGATTTGTTGCAGAGAGAGAGAGAGAGAGAGAGAGAGAGAAGCCAATGCACCGAGGTGGATGCAAAGATCAAAGTGTGTTGAGTCGGCCTTTTATTTTATTAGGCCAATATTTCCTGGTGCAGGGTTAGGGGAAGTGGTAGAGGGAAGGTGTGCGCTCCATTTCAGTGTGTACTGAGAGTCTGTTTGTGTTACCAGTGTTACAACCTGATATGAACATTTGTCCTGAGGGATCTGATCACGAGCTCTACGTCACTTCATATCTGGTCGCTCTTTAAAATCCCAGTGACACATGTGACCTGTTTGTTTTCCAAATTCCAGATGCATTTGTTGTGTACGTATGTACACACAGTTTTACTGTCAATTATTGTATTTCTACATATTTTGTTTGTGTATATTGTCTTTTATTAATTATTTTTTTTACTAAAAAGGACTTGAAGTCTGCCATGTGTATTGCTGTAACACGAGAAAAAAAAAATAGAAATATCCAAATTATGAAGTTATGATAAGAAAGGTCATGAAAAGTTTCAAATTATCAGGCCTGTTTGGATCAGTGAATAATAATCTCGTCTGAGAAGGAAGAGAACATGTCTGTGTGCATCGGCACTCAGTGTTGCACTCTGTTTTTATCCCGTATAGCTGTGCTTTAAAATGAAGGATTTTATTGAAATGCACCCATCCCATGTGGCAGTTTTTTCCCCCTTTGGTAAAACATGCAACACACTAAAAAGCACGTACACACATTAGGTGTGAGAGGGTTTTGCACTCCAACAGGACTCCAAATGAATAATGTTCCATTTCTGATAGTTGTGTAAACAAGACTGTTTTTTTTGCAAACACAGTCACAAAAACAACGTGCAATCGTTGTGTTTACAGCCAGATACGCTGCCCCCAAACATAAGAGTCACTTAATGCAGCTTTAGTAAGAGAGATAACAAGTTGCTCGATTTATAGAGCTCAGCAAAATCACTCAGACTGCAGCTTTTCTTTAATTACTCTCTCAGACATGCTATTATCGGTGAGGTAATCTTTTTTTTTAGTCCCTGTAATTATCCCTGAAGTGCAAAATGAACAGCTACATATTTGTCCAATCACTGACGATGGAACATGTTGTGTTTTCACTACGGCTGGTGACGTTGAAGAGGCTCGCACTGTGCTGCCCATGCTGAGCAGAAAATGCACCATTTTCCAGTAAAAGGTAACACTTGTCTACATTTCTATTCGAGTGGCACTAATGCGCATGAAATGTCGAAGATACGTTTATTTGGAGGAGGGAGCGTGCAGCGCGGCGGCCTTGACAAACTCATCTGTCACCGTCGTTCTGAGAGAAATCTGGTCCGAGAAGAGACGTATGCTCACCAGGTCTATGTTTATTGTGGAGGCCAGAGAACATTCAGAAACCACATAGAAGGGTTTCTGAAATTCAATGAAAGAGAATGACTAGATAAACTCTTCCTCTGTCGCAGTCCCCAGACAGGCTTTCATGTAACAGTACACGCTAATGAGAAAACTGGAAAAAAAAAAGAAAAGGGAGCGAGGCTCAGTTGGGAAACCTGCGGCACACTCTGTGGAACACGATATGTTGTGTGCCGCGCTACGGCGTGTCTGAGCTGTTTTAGGGACTTTGGAAAATATCAGGAGCCCATGATGCCTGTGAGGTGTGTTAATCCCGCAGCAGCTGCAGACGGTGGGAGTGCAGCGCTAACACATTGAAAGGGGTTTAGACTCGGGCTTTATGAGCTGCATGAAAAGACACAGGTAGATGCGTTAGATGCTTCAAACCAGGTCATGTATTCAGTATCCATGGGCCCTGTGTTTGCATGTGACAGTGACGCAATCAATGCCGCTGGCAAATGAAAGGAGAACGACGGAGGACAGACAGATGCGCACAAACACAAGAAAGCAGGAGAAACCGTCACTAACACTGAGCAAACACAGCTGACACCTACTGACCCAACGCTGAACCCACTGTGTGTGTGCAAGCGTGTGACCGTCCCCATTCAATGAAACTAAACGGATTTGGAATCTTATGGAGAATTTGGAGAGTTGGAAAACAGAATCTCTTTCAGCCCAGTTACCCGAGGCATCAGCTGCATTACACTGTCATTTTCTTTCCTTATGTTTTCTTCAATGCCTCAATTTAATATTTCAAGAAGGATTAAGTACTCAGTAAAACAGCTTTTTAAGTGTTTTAGCTCTGAATTTTAAATTTGGCCCTTGGGTAAAATAAGCCAAATTCCGCCCAAATGTAGAAATCTTTAAAACATTAAATGAATGTAGTTGCCACATCACATTACCCCCAAATAAAAACCATACCCATAAAGGTTATTCCAGATGCTTCTTTTCAACATAGAGTACAAGAAATTACTTGGTACAATATACCTCAATAGCAACTTCCTCCAGTTTGTACTTGGTCTGTGGGGCCTTGGTTTGGAAACCTGATAAATGAAGCTTGTCCAAGCAGAATTTCTGAGATGAATCAATTTCAGCTCTCTAATCTCTATGACCTTCATGCTTTAAGACCTTAAGGTCCAGACCGTATTGAATTTTACTGACCTGCGCACAGGATGCAGAGTTACTGCCCACAGGTTTAAAATATGCTGAATTTCCACAAATGACTCCACCAGCGCTCCTGCAAACTAGACTGTGGCTCATGCAGCCATCCTGTGTTGAGCTGAGCCATTTTCATAGCTGGCTGCTGCCCCACGTGTGCCTCCGTAAACCACGGCAGTTTCAGTATTGCTCTTTATTCCTCAGACCCATGAGTTCACTGTGACCTCTGACCACAGAAATCGAATCAGTCCATCGCTTCAAATCTGATCAGTGTGCCTGTGTCCATGAGGCCAAATAAAAGAAAAAAGGATCTAATCATTTCATCCGTGAGTTCAACTCGACATTTGTTCCAAACCGGAATGGATTCCCCGAAGGCTTTTAGAAATACTGCATTCATCCAGGAAATAACAAACAGGATTTGTGAGCTCACCGTGATCCTGAACTCTGACCGCCCAAATCTCTTCTGTTCGTTATTCAGTTAAACTGATTTTTTTTTTTTTTTTTTACTAAATTACTACAAATTCTCTGAAGGCACTCTTCAGATATCATGTTCGAAGGAATGGAGAGAACTTGTGATTGGATCAGCGCATCAGTATTATTCCTCTGGCCACCGGCTGTCCCCAGGGTGGAGGCATAACAAGCCAAAGAAATGTCCTGGGTGGATATAAATCCTTCTATCCACGCTTATGTGCCTATATATTTATTTACTTATTTTATTTTATTTTTTCAGAAAGAGACCGAAAGAGCAATGTGACAGATTAGGGGATAAAAAATAAGGGATTAGTGTAATGGTGATTATTATGTGGATTATGAGATAAATAATTATTTCAGTACCTGGTGAGAACAAGATTTAGTCACATTTATGTTTTTTTTAATGTCACATTACATAGAGGTGTGTGTTAGAGTCTAATGAAGAGCTTGTGCCTTCTATCTGTGTGGGCAGACGTTGGTGTTTTATTTAAAAAAAAACAGGAAAACCACAATGCTTTTATTTTTAAAAGGACGTTTCTGGGAAGCTAGCTGAATCTTTTGAAATGGGGTATCGCTTGGAACTTTAGATTATGATCACATTGGTTGGCATTGCTGTCTGGTGCCTTCTTAGCCCTCATGGACTTGATGTGATTTATCATTTCAGTCTCTTTTCAAGTGAAAGTACCCGAAAAAAAAAAAAAAAACGACTTTGGTTGAAGCTTCTCCGCTGAGGTTTTGCTGTTGTTCACTCTTTGATATGAAGTGTGTTTACAGAGACGCATCAACGCACTCAAAGACTGTCCTAAATGTGTGTGATTTCTTCTATTCTTTTCATTTACTTTTCTTCTTCACACATCGACAGAGGACAGAGGTTTTTAACGCAACGTAATAATCTTTTATATTGTCAATCTGGTTTGTTGTCTTTACTTTTGTTCAGGGAATATCTATATGTTTTAATACATCAATACCAAAGTTCTGTGGCGTGACCTGAAGCACTCGACGTTTGGACATAAAATGAAACTCACTGACACGTGGTCACACCAGCCGAGGGAAAGTGTCCTCAGGCGATGTCTCTCACATTCACTTGAAGTGTACTCACTGCTCTGTGAAGCAGATTTGGGGGGATGTGCCTGGAATTGCAGCTTACTGATGCTCACTTTGCCCACAAGGACATCCAAATTTGGAATGACACCCTCAGAGCCCAGCGGGACTGCAACTTAAAGATATAACAATTCTCCATTAAAAAAAAAGAGCTTTAATTTATATTTTTTTGGGAATCATGTATCTGCATTATTTAAAGTGTTTCCAACAATGTTCAAAGGTTCTCCCAAGGTGCCAGTAACAGAAATAGACTAAACAAACAGATGTCCCTTTTTTCCACCAGAACGTGTCCCTGACCCTCGAAGCAAAATCAGAAGTGCAGCAAACAGGAGACATACATGTCCAGCAGCAGGGATACTCTTTAAAACTAAAACATGGCAATGTGTGTATGTAGGTCAAGTGCACATCAAACACTAGTCTATCGAAATTCAAGCACAAGCACCAGCGAGTGGACAGACTGAAGGATCCAATTAGAAACACAGCGTCTGACGGGTGTCGGCATAGCAACATTCCACCTCCTCTAAATTACAGTGTGGCAGCCAATCAGACATGAGCAGTGACCCTGGGGAGGAAGCGATAACAAATCAGTTTAAAAGACGGAGTGTGTGTGTGTGTGTGTGTGTGTGCTTTGGACACTCCTGGTCTTGTCTTGTTAAGCAGAGACCTTTGACCTGAGGCTGTCTGATCTGTTTTTTTTTCATCGCCCACGTCTGCTTTTCTTGTTCTTCTTTTCTTTACCTCTTCTTCTGCTAGTCCCATGTATACTTGTATTTTATCCTTAAAGGATAGAATATGTATTCTGTTTGTCTCTTAGCCTCAACTATGCCGCCTCTTTTTTCTGGCACATGCTGATAATATACAGAGTTTAATGAGCCACCGATAAGCAAATGTTAAATAAACACACATTAGTTTAAGCTGAATAGAGTCACCCCTCTTATCATATTAATGGAATTATTTGAATATACAACAGGGAAAATGGTTTTTGATTCAGACCTGGGAAAGAAAGTTGTAATTAACATTGACACTGCGCTACATTTATAGAGGAGATAGACCAACGCACTTAAACAACAAGCCTTTAAAATATTTGCCTAAAATCCATATAAATATCAAGCAGCGTGGTTTCATTCAAATGTGTCAACACAATCAGCAAGACTGAACATTGCGCTGATGAATTTCATGTCATTACGACACCACTTGTTTTAACATTGCGGCTGATTGGTGTAAAGAGAAAAACCTACTGAGCGCAAATGCACGCGCATGCAGTGATGTGAAATAGCGTCTGCATGCAGTCATCACAAACACTCGGAAGCTCTGTGGGTTAAATGAAGAAACAATTTACAGACTTGCTTTGCAGCTTCCTTTGTGTACCGTGTGAGTCATACATGTATGGTAACTAGTAATGAGCACATGGTCCTTTATTGAATCTGTTTCTTGCACTGCTAATGGCCATCGTCTTCTTTATGCTGCTTATCTGTTTGTTTCACGTTTTGCCCTCACTGAGGACACGGGTGAGCTTCAATACTCCAGTATCTGAGTTTTACAGCCGATGAAAAAGCTGCAGCAGGAAAAGGCTCAATCCTGGGGTAATTATTTCTGGATAAGGGCCTAATTGCTTGTCTGGTCGTCATTGATCTGAAAAGTCTGGCTGGTTGATTGTTTTAGCAGGCTTGGTTTTATTCGGATAGCATGACATTGTTTTACTCCTCGTTATTTTGTGTAATGAGGAGGCATCGCAGTTGGATCTGGCCTGCAAGGCAACGCATAAATACAAAGACCTCAAAACAGACATTCGTTTTTTTTCCTGTGAAACAGTCATTCCAGCTGTATGTCTGTCAGAGTCTGGGTGAGCGGGATACAAAAAGCATGGTGACTGTAAAAAAGCAAGGTCGCGGTGATAAAAATGCCAAAGCATCATTAAAGCAGGAAATGTGCTTTTAGAGCAGATAAGCTCCAAGGAGAAATGTTCTCGGATGAATGGAATGCTCTTTAGCGAAGTTTGGTTGGCTTACACGGCTTTTCACGACAGCACGTTCGGACAAGACAATATCATGCAGTCAAGATAAAACTTAAAAAGCTGAAGGAGAATTTGCCGAGTGTGTTGTTTCTGCTATGAACCACCTGACCATGCAGTGTGATACGAGGGGAATTGGGCTGCCAATTTTTCAAAACCTTGGGGGTAGATCAGGGGGAGCTTGAGTCTCACGGACAGCGTGGGAGCGTGGCAGCTTTACGGCGTAGCTCCATGGGCTGTGCACACACAACGCCACATCTGCATTTTCCCACATTCAATATTGAAATCAGGCACAGCATTAACTTGGGGACAGGTCACTCAAGACGGGGACCGGCATCGAAAATCGACGGACCTCTGGTCACCCTAGCTAAGCTGTTCTGCTAGCTGGGAGGACAAAGTTAAGGTAGCTGCTGCGGCAATATAAAATGGATGTATTGGCTCTACCAGAGACGGTTCTATATTGTGCCCCGCGCAGTCTCTGCAGGCACAACTTATCGATCACGAGTGGCTTTTCTCTGGCTCAACAGATAGATCACAGATAAACTCAGCTGTCAGGTGTATCCAGAACCATTTTCAGTCTTGGGTACTGCAGCGTGAGAAATCGGAGGTGTGGCGTGAGAGCCTGTGAAGCTAATAAAATGCATGAGTCTCACGACCAATATGTGACAGTTGTCAGCTTTAAAATTAGCATCATCACCACTACCATGTGACATCAGCCACAAAGTTGTAATTTTTTAGTCTTATTTTTATCTTTTCAGAATTAAAAAATACAAATTTGATTGTCCCTCGTTAGTACAGTGGATAAGTACCTCTGCCTTCAAGCGGAAGACCGGGGTTCGATTCCCCGACGAGGAACCACCTCCAGTAGGCTCACCACCCGCAGGAGGTCTACTGGGGGGGATTACTGGTGCAATGTGATTTGGGTGCAGTCGTGCTACCCCTGCGACCCGGTAACGGATAAGCGGTTGGAACATGACATGACAAATACGATTGATTGCATGTATGAGCTAGCACTTTAAAAACTGTGTCCCATCCTTAATATCAGGATTTGATTTCAATAGTCTATTCAAATGTCCTGGGATGGTGTATTCCTGACCAGCTTTAGCACTAGATTTTCATCTTTCACATGCTCAGAGTGCAAGATTTGGCACCAAACTACTCCCCAGTGCCCTGAGTTAATGTAGGCCAAACACACTCAGGATGGAGCCCTTCATCATCTTGTCATCTGGTCCTTTGAGGTGTACGAACCAACCACCCACGACTCAAATGTTTTATCTCAGCCCACTGAAGGAGGTTTGATAAGTGACTGTTGGCCGTGCCATAGTAAAACCTGCCTATTGCAGCTGGCCTCCACTGGCTGGGAACTGCATGCAACTCCCACAAAACTCCTCTTCATCAGCTCTCCGTGTTAGTACAAAAGTATTGATCTGAAATTCCAACAACAAGTGTCTTTTCTTTGTCCGAGCAGTGTCTCTACTTTATATCGACTGCCTCGTTACAGCCAAAGAGACAATAGAACTGAATGTGATTGGTAATTATATTATGTTTTTAGCCTCAGTGGTGACTCACTCCCTCTGCAATACCAGAACATTTAATTGAGTTAGAAAACTTTAAAAACTAAAAGTCAGTACAACACTGAACTCAAACTATCATCACACGGCTTCTGTTTTTTTGGGGGGGAAATAATGATGAAGTTTGTAGCTTTAAGTGAAATACCACAGCTCCTCGGCTGATGCTATTCTCATTTCTCTCAACAGCATGCTCTGCCACGCATTAGACAAATTGCTGCCCGGTCACAAAAAGTGGAGCATAGAATATTTGCAGGGGCTGACTGAACCCCAAAGAGCTGTTATATAAATCCAGACCTTTTACCATTGGGTTGAACCATGAAGATAATAAACACCCACACAAAACCATACTTATGAATTCCAAGCTAATGAAAATCAGAGACCCCACCATGGCCTTGTTAGTCCTACTGTCACTAATACAGGGCTGACAAGTCTTTGTGAGTCTCACAGACAAAGCTTTGCTAACACTGTCTGCAGCAGCACAACATAATGTGGAGATCCGACACAGAGAAATCCACACGCTGAAAACAAGTGAAAAAGAAGTTCCAGTTTATCTCCTGAACACAAAGGGGCACAACTCTAGTATAATGAAGCGTGTATCTCAATAAAACAGGGAGGAACAGAGAATGAGTTCTCAGCAGTCGTGAAACAAAGTGAACGGGGTACCTGGGAGGGTAGACAAGCAGTGGAAAAATAAAGGATTTTCTGTGGAAGCAACATTATTGCTTACATTTTATTCTTGCTCCGAGATGTGAATATGTTGGATATTTAAGAGGAAGGAAGTGGCGAAGGACAAGGTAGAACAAGAGAGGGCAAATGAAGAGGAAAAGACACTTCCAGTATTCCAGGCCATTGGCCACAGCTGACAAGGCCCTCCATCAGCGCACCAATATGCTGATCCAGCCCATTGTGTCGCGATCTCTGAAGTGGCTTTTAACACTACGAGAAGGGGAAACGAAATAGCAAAGACGATTTAAAGACAAAGGCAGAAAAAGGGCAAGGACAACTCAAATGAAACGGAGACAAGGCTGCATTCAGATTTAGCGCAGTCCAGTTTTCCAGGGCACATTTAGTTTCCTGACTCTGTTTACGCAAGGTATTACAATGTGACCTTTCCTTTATTTATCCTCTTCCTGCGTCTCCTTCTGTCTGGGTCTGGATTTACATTTTCTCTCTGAGCTCTGCTTTCAGTTTGGTTTTGTATTTTCGGCTCCTTGTGCGTTTCTCTCCTTGATTTGTTGTCTTTGTCCCGTTTCCCGCCCTTGTCTTTGTCTGCGCCAGCTCCTCATGTGTTTCACCTGTGTTCAATTTCCCCTGCCTGCCTGAGAATAGAAGTCTCTCTGCTTCTCTGTTTAGCTCACTGACTAATGTTTTTGGATTCCAGTCCTTTTCTGTTTAGCTCATGACATACAGTACATCTGCTAACTCATGTTTTTTTACTAGCCTACCCATAAAAATATACCATGAAAGCCACTGCGTATCCCCGACCTTACCTCATACATCCTGTTGATCAGCCATAACTGCTCAATTAACAATAAAGTCAATTATAAGTGGCCACAATGTAATGATTAATAGCGAGCATTGTAAAGTGTTTATATAAAAACATTTAATCATTATATTATTCTTTTTAAAGCATGGTATGGCTGTCAGCCCGTACATCTCCTAAATGAGATGCGAACTAGACGGCAGTGCGTATTAAATCTCGCTGTAAATGCTAGGGAGTGATTGGATTGCTCATTATCCACACAGCGTATTCTCATGCAGATCACATTTTCATACGAGGTGTAAATTAGGTCTGTCTCGCTCGTCTGTCTATCCCTTCGCTGCCACTGGATTAGTGCAGCCGTGGACTCCTCATCCAAAGCCGCCAGCGGACCTCTGCACCAGCCGCGGCACTTTCATTCAACCCGCCGGTATTCATGGCCGCTTGGACTATTTAAAGGTGAAAAAGAGAGGAAGGGAAACGATGAGTCAAATCGAACAAAGACAGCAGATAAGGAAATTGAAAAGTCGTGTGTCTCTTTCACTTTCTCCGTCCTGTGTGATTTCCTCTGAGATTCAAACCAAAGGTGCCGATTTAAAAAGGTAAACATTACAACAGATATCTGTTCCATATCAACTCAAGAAGAAGAGACCAATAGACACACACTCAATTTATACGATTCTTTATATTGTCTGTAACGTACCAAAACCAGCGTCTGACAGCCAATTTGATAATTTTCTGCCTCCTAGTGGCCAATAAATAGTTAGTGAATTGAATTCTGAAAGGAAAAGAAGCAACAACAACAACAACAACAACAACAAGGGAGGAAGAAGAGCTGAGACGTCAACATAACATAGGCGTGGCAGCCTGAGACGTAGCGATGAAAGAGTCCAAAGAATGAGATGACTGAAGATAAGAGTAAGTCAAACGCTTCGCTGGCGGACTGCATCGACATCTGTGTGTGTCTCTCTCAGTCCCATGTGACTTTTATCTGGATTAGTGCCAAAGGTGATTGACAGGCTCACTAATCTGACTGGGGGGGTTGACAATCCAGGAATTAACACTCGATAATTGGCCTATCAGCCCAAAGCTTCAGCTGTTCAACTTGACTTAACTGACACATATAGAGCTGTGTGTGTGTGTGTGTGTGTGTGTGTGTGTGTGTGTGTGGCTCAAAAGAATCCACTCATACCATCTACAGAAGCTGATGGGATGGGAATGTGTATGTGTGTCACTGTGTGTGAACTATCTGTGCTTAAGTGTGCCTGCGTGAGGACTCACAGTATAGAGCGTACGACTTGTGGCACAGAATGTTGTGTGTGTGTGTGTGTGTGTGTGTGTGTGTGTGTGCACTGTCAAGATAAATGAGCTTGTGACGGTGAGGGAGCCTTCTTGTTTGTGTTTCTGTGTGTGTGCGTGCACACGGGTGTATCTCTCTCTCTCTCTGCGAGCGTGCACGCGTGTTAGTGCGTGTGCATGCGAAATGGACAATTTGCTGCGCCACACCTGGCATCAATCACTGTCACATCTCAGCCTAAACAAAGTACCATTGCTGGAACCGTGTGGTTGTCAGCAGGGGGCTTTTAATTTGCCAGGCCCATCACAATAACATGGTGTGGATGGGCTTTTATTTTGTCGTCTAGATAGATCATGCTCTTCGTCCCTGTCAAAATGAACTGTCTGGCAGACTAAAATCAATCGGAGGCATCGCCCGTGTTCGGCCAGACGGGTCTGACAGGTGAACACTTTCAGAAAAGGTGGCATTGTGTTCATTTTAACTTGCTACATGCAAAGCCACAGGTGTTTGTGTCAACTGGGAAAGAGAAGAGAAGAGGTTTTGGTGATAGGGTCAGAGACTGGTGTTGGCTGATAGACTGGCACAGCAGAACTCTTAACTGATAGACACAGAATTGCACTGATAAATATAAGCAAACACAAAAGTGTGTGTGTGTGTGTGTGTGTGTTTGGTAAGCTCTACAGAAAAAATAAATAAATAAATAAATAAAACAATTCCAATTATCTGCATGGGCATTTTTTTCTGAGCGAGCTCAGGCTGCTAATTAGAGTGCACAGCTAATGGTAGATAATCATGCACAGGTAACGTATGAAGAGCTCTGTAATGGAGATGAAGTGAGCTGCAGCGGGTGGGACTGGAGCAGACAGAGAGGTGAGGTCGAGAACGTTCCAGTGAAGCCTGCACCTCCAGCCCCAATTAGTTTGAATTAGAACATGATATCACCTTCAGGCAGAGAGTCTCAGTGCAGTTTCAAGCCAGTAAACAACATGTTTTTAGATAATTCCCTCCCGTATGTCACAATGTTAACAATAGCAGCCAAACCCAAGAAAGACTTGAGGGGGTACAACAAAAAAAAAGCGGGTACCATCTGTTGCAGATGCAGCTGGTGTTCTCGTTTCATGGATACACTTCTGCAGCACAGATGCATGAAGTCAACTGCTCCATGTAAGCTCCTGTGAAATATTACGCATAGATATTGATTCAGTCTGACAATTGAGCCATCTTTGTCCGTTCTTTATCGCCTCTCTCGGAACATGAACTTTTCTTTATCTGCTGCCGGGCCAGGAGATGGTCATCTCAAATATTCTCCCACCACACTCGTGAGATCTGGCTGCGCACACATCTTCCAATCACACGAGTCCACGCTGCAGAGGTGTAGCTCTTGTGGATGTTTAGAGTCGAACATTCCAATTTAAATTCAAATATCTTTCCCTTCCACGAGGTGAGAAAACACATTTGATGCAGCATATTATCCTGCAAATAGAAGGCGATTGTAAACTTTATGTAGATATAAAACTATTGGCACTACCGTATGAATATTACAAATATTATTCCTTTTGCAAAATGCTCTGTGCACAGGGGAGAGGTTTATTCAAAGTTTAGAGATATGTAAGGTCGTATCCAGCCTGCACCAGCTATTCTATTATTCATCCTCTCGAACATAATGTTGTCAGTGTTTACTCGTTCCTTACAGACCCTAAGACTTGACGATGATATGAACGGCAAATGTGTGTTGATCCTGATGAAGGGGTTCAAATGTTTTGGTTTGCACTCTCTCTCTCTCTCTGTCTCATATGTGTCTATATAGGCACACGCTGTGCAGCAGGGCAGAAAACATTTCAAAAGTAGATTATTCACTGTCCTCCATAAGCTCTAAATCCAATACCTTCTTGACTTGCTCCAGCACAGCTTGACTCATCATCCCTCCTATCTAATGCATATTCAATCTATTATTAATACACAACGTGGCAGGCTTTATTTTTAGCTTGGTTTACCCAAGAGGGAGGCAGAGAGAAAGAAACAGTGAGGATGGAGGAGGAAAGAATGGGAAGTCAGGGGCAGGGAGGCAGACGGTTCGATGCAGTCAAGAAGCTAATAGAAGTGACAGTATTTGGCTCTGTCTCCAAACAGAATTACACTTAAACCCTGTCCAGTCAGTGCCCGCAGGAAGGAAATTAACAATCTGTCCGTTCATTTAGTGGCTCGTCATTTCCTGATGCCTCCCGGCGCCTGAGAGGAATCTTAACGAGGACCAGCCATTTCAGACGGAGAGGGACGAAGAACGGGCGATGAGGAGATATTCTATATTCAATCCATAATCCTGGGGCGCTGGTATAAATGTGGTCTTGTTGGGATGCAGGTCAGATCTCAGGCAGTGACTCCATGAATAGTAAAAGTTCAAACAAGGATACACCTGTTTTTCTGTGGAGGGAAAGATTCATTACAGACAAGCACTCGGACAGAAAAGATCCATCACAATGCTTCCCCTGGTTGACCTTTTATAATGGTAAATGATCCAGTGATGAGTCTAAGTTTTTCAGTTTGTCTGAATCTACAGATTCTCAGTTTGAAGGAATGGTGCCTTCCTTCGCCCCAGGGCATAACAAAGCAAAACTTTAAGCTGGACAGGTATGCCACATTAGTCAGATTTACTGTGTGTGTGGGAGGGATATTCAAGCAGCTGCACGGTAAAGATTTCCTCAGTGTTTCAAGGGCTTCAGATGAAGTCAAACGTATCAGCTGTTGCTTCTGACCAATGACGAGGGGAATGGCGATGCTCTGAAAGACACCCGCGGCATGTCAAGTGAAGACTGTCTTTGAGGAAATAGGAATGTTTGGCCAAAACAAGGAGTGTTTACACTAATAAGAGCTAACAATCCGGAGCCTTTGGCACAAACATACTGAGAGCACATATTGGAACGTTGGCGCACATGTCATAAAAACACAGACCTCATAATTAGACACGCTGGAAGAGCTCAAATGGATGGAGGACAAAAAAAAAAAGCCTCCTCCTCCTCCACAAACGCATCGACCACCGCTTCTGCCTCCACTTGCCATTTCTCAATCTATTGCCTGGCGGATAAAGGTCCATGAGGAACAGCAGCAGCAGACACTTGGTCACTAAACTAAGTAGAATAGCTTTCCAGCATTTGCTGCTTATTTGGCACGTTGGAAAGTAACTCCTTGCTCCCGTGTGGTCCAGCGGTTAGGATCCCTGGCCTCCTAACCTCCTGGGAACCAATTATATTGTGTGTCATCACATCATAAAAAGATATATCAAAAAGTAAATGAGTGCAGAGTGATCTCACATCAACTCACAATAACCTGCATTGAAAAAAAGAAAAAAAAAAGTTTGTAGTCAAAGTATTTAAATCACAAATTCACAAAATCAATTAAAGCTATAATCCCAAAAATTCTAACCTAAATTAAAGAGGACGACAAAAATATTTGTTCCCCAAGAAGTTGCCCTAGGCATAAAATATAAAACAGATAAAATGTAATCCGAGCAGACCACATTACATCAGGCAAAAGGGCTTTTGCCTCTTTAGATTTCATATTTCTTCATCTCCTTTTTTGGCTCATCCTCACTCCTAAACAGCATATTTCTGTCAGTCCATATTCCTTTAGGTTTAATTCCATCTGGCAGCAAGTCTCTGAGCTCTTTTTTTAAGATGTCAGCTTTGAGTAACGAGCAGGAGGGAAAAACTGAAAGCTGCTTTATTGCCAAAGTTTTACCCAAGTGCTCTGCACCAAGAGGGACGTCTACATGAAAGGATCGATACGTTGCTGCTACTCACTGGTTCTTTATGCCAGCGGCTCATTCGTATCAAATTCATATAGAAGATGACTTTCTGAATACTGAGATGGATGTGCACCAGGGGCAAACCTCCAACCAGCCGCAATAAGATATTCAGGAAATTATTTGATTGCACAGTGTCATCTTCAACACAGACAATCAAGCACATTGCCATGAACATATTGTGTTGTGTGGTGTGTGCCAGTTACACATTCCAGATGTAATTAAATATAGTCCAAGTGGTGAACACTGCAGATGTGAAGAAAGTTTTGCTTGTGGTATGAAGAGCTGAGAAGTGAAACTAATCATAGTCGTAAGCTGCTATGGCTGGCAAATGTCATTAAAACATACATATATATAAATCATACATATAATAGTACCACTATGAACAGTGTGTTATTTTGTTTCAGCTGATTTTTCTTCACCTAGAATGCAACAGAGTCTTGAATACTTGAAAAAACTTCTTTTTTTCCCCCAATCAATCTGAAGGTTACTCAAGCTGAAACTGAAAACGACTCCCTGCTGTGTTTCCCCCTTGCTCCCCACGCAGATGTATTGTCTCTCCTTTCCCCCAATGTATTTGCAGGGAAACACTGATCAGAAACGCCAGGCCAATGTCCGACGTATCAATACAACAGCTGTAGTGGGATGCATTTAAAAACTTCTTGTCTGTGCATGTGTAAAATCTCTAATTCCATTGATATCCCATCTGCAGTGTCAGCAGACTCCCCACAATGCCATCGATTTCACCTGAGTCACACTAATCCGCTAATCAAAGAGTCACTGCTTGGTTGGTCGGCCAGTTTCTGGCATAACAGAGGACCACTGTTACAAAAACAACAACAACAAAAACAATTCAATGCACTCCACACCTGGCTCCACACCCATACAGTGTATGAAATCTGGAAGAATAGCAGCCCATCACAACAACGCCTTAAAATGCATCAAATACAATTTTAACATAAAAAAAAGAAGAATCACACAAAGGTTTATTGCATCTGCCAATTAAGTATTTATCAATTAAGAATTGTCCAAATTACTTGAAGAACCAAACTACATTGGCCCTTTGAGCAAGGATCTCACCTCAGCAAAAACGTGGATTCACAATGTCAACAAATGTCCAAACCCCCTGCACCCCCTCTGTGCTTGTTGTGTTGTTCAAGTATTCAAGAGGTTTATTTTACCATTTTTATTTTTAAAGTTTCAGGCTGAAACTAAATCTAAGTGTTTGCCTGTTTTGCCCAGGGCTGTAGTAATGAATAAGCAATGCAGCCCTCGAACTTCTCGTCAGCTCCTAATGGGGAAGTCCCCCGATCCCAAGGCCGCTAGAAAGAACACGTGCACAGCGAGGCTGACAGGGCAGACAAAGGGATATTTTCAAATCAGCATGTGAGCAAGGTCACTGTGGCTTTTTATCACTACCCGGCCCATGTGAGAGGGGTTCTGTATAATTGCTGTCATATTGTCCTAACCTTGTCCCTGACATCCTGATTCGCAGACGAGATTATTCTGGGTGGAAGGCAGTTTCAGATCCAGGACAGATCCCATGTAAGGAAAACATCCATACAACACTTAAAACGATGGCAAGAAGCAGGGGTAAGACGACAAGAGATTTGAACCTAAACCCTGACTGTGCCAACCTCTGATTCACCATCTGATCCAACGCTTCTCACTTTTCTCCCTGTAACTCTTCTGCTGCCAAGTACTAAAGGATTCTCATTTCCAGCACCGTATAATGAAAATAGACGGCAGTATACACATCCTTCACTTGAAGCTCTGGCAATACTCATCAGATTTTATACATTCCTTGAACCTGAATCTTTTTTTGTCTCATGTTAATTTGCTCTTCCAATGGTTGAGGAGAAGCCTGAATTTCAACAACCTTAACAGCTGCTTTTCTGAAATCGTTCAGAAGTCACTGAGGGGTTTTTGACTGTGGATGACTCCAGGCGAATCTTTGCCAAAGTAGAATTTCATCTTTCATATCACACAGGCTGAGATCTACTGCATGAGAATCCAAGACTTAGTTTAATTAGCATAGCAACTTGTATTTAAGCAGATATCACTGTCAGAGAAACAAATTGTGCATGAAGTTCTCATCTTGCCGGTGATATTTTTAATGCTCCAGTCAGCTCCTGGCAGAGAATGAACAAACAAAATAATGAATCTTGTGTGAATTCATTAAGATATAAATGATTTAGACAGTTTTGGTTGAAACAGAAATAACTGTATTTCATGAACCAAAGTTATATGCCAGATCCTCAGTGTGACCAGTGGAAAAATGTACCTTGCTTGGTTGGTGGAAAAAAAAAACTAAATTGCTTTAGACCAGGTTTTGGAACAATGCACCAACATTTAGTCCAAAAGAGACCTTGGTCAAGATGAAACAAACCGTTGTTTGGTTCATTTGCAGCATTTTTTTATTTTATCTTTGTTTTTTGTTTTTGTTTTTTTTTTTTTTTTGGGGGGGGGGGGGGGGGGGGGGGGGGGGTAAAACCACAGTGATATTAAAGGTGGAAACAAAAACCACATTATTTGTCTTCTTTCAAATCAAAAGATTACTTTTTTTCTATGCACTAAAAAAGTCAGCAAATACAAAAGCTGAACTGAAAAAAATGCCTTTCTATAAACAACTGTAGGTGCTGGAAGTAAATGAATTAGATTATAAACGCCTGACACACAACCAGAATAATAACAACAAAGTGAATAAAAGTGTGCAACAAATCAGTCTCTGCCACTGCATTGAATAAAATGTGTTTATCAGCAGCTGTTGTGCACTGAATGCATGTCAGTGGTGGCCCTCCTCACAGCAGGTGAACACAAACGCACAACACACATGTACAGTCAAACAAAAGCCTACATGTAAACAAACACATGCATGTGCTCTTTGATGCTTTAAACTGTACAAAGGGGGCTCAGACAAACATGCAGGCACCCACACTTGCAAAGGCTCAGTTTGATTCAGAGAGCTGAGAGCATTTCCATGCATAATGAGGCCTGGTCACATGTGAATAATTGATGGGGGAGAATGGATTTAAGGATCCATTGTAATTTCTCCTCTGAACAAAATAACCACTCTCCCAAAACAAGACGCTGCTAAAAAATGTATACCTGAGAGAAGGCATCAAGAGCTGGAGTGTGTGTGTGTGTGTGTGTGTGTGTGTAAGGTGTCAACAAGAGTGAGAGTCAACATAGTTTAGTGTTAATTAAATCAATATTCACATTTACCTGAAGCAGCCCCGCGTTGCCCTTTACGCTCCCTGGTTCCTGGTTCTCACTTTTCTCCATCTCACACCTCGTCTTTCCTCTCCTATACATTTGCATTTCATCATGCCCCCCCCCTCTTCCTCTTTCTCTTCTACTCCCCACTCTTCCACCTCTATCGCACAGTTCACATAAAGGACAAGGCCAACCTTGTAGCATCAAACTTTTTGGAGCCATCTGGATATTAGTCTTTTCAATGGACACATTAAATCTAAATATTAGGAGAATGAGGATATTTAAATGCTGCTCCACAGCATCCAATCCAGACTCAAGCTACAGTCTATTGGGTTCTGTTATTGCTGCAAGTACGTCCACCAGCAAGTTTTTCTCCCAAGGTGACAGCAGTTTACTTAGTTACGTTATGTAATTCCAGATTCTAATAAGAGCCTATGCCATATTATTGAAATAACCCAGCAAACCTTGTGGCATTACATCGGCTGGAGAAGAGAGCTCGTGCACATTTTTAACACTGTTGTATTGAAGGAGGGCAGAAGTATTCAGAAAACCCAAACCCATAGGTCCGTGTTTACTGTTGGATTCCGCTCTTGCACTGGAACACAACCTGGGAGTTGTCAGAACTCTTCACCACTGGGCTCAGAACAGGCTCACAAGGACACAAGGGAGGGAGGAGGAACAACAACACCTACAGCTGGTGGTCAACAAAACTGGGTAACAACTATTAGCAAAACAGCAACGCCACACCTTATGTTGGGAGTGTATGAAACAACCGAGGAGGACCTTTGGGAAACACTATGCAATAAAACATTGTCTCTGTAACAGCGTACCTGGATCATAAAAACAAAATGTGCTCATGCGACATAAACGATGTCAACGTTTTGACCAGAGACAGTTTGGAGGGAGCAGCAGCGTTTGTGATGCTAAGTGTTTGGGCATGTGTGGCTTCAGGCAGTCGGTGCCTAAGCTCCAAAATATACACAGAACTTTTGGAAATGACAGTCACCCCTCACTGACTTCCTCTGCAACTCTGCTATCAGCCGTGATGCTGCTGGTACCAGCTGCACCTTGTATTCGGGCCAGGAAAAGAAATCCTTGCTCTCTTTTTTTTTTACCCACCACTGTTGTTTCTAATGTGTAGTATTTTATGTAACAAAGCAACTGTCTCCAAAACAGACACTGTGCTTCTGGTTTACACTAGCGCCTGCATGACATGTGCACATGAATATTCATGTGATGTGCATTTGGAGGTGTGCAAGGAAGGATTTAGATTATGTCTGATTCGGAGTTAAATCACCCATCTGGAGAGGCAGAGGTTTCCTCTTACGATGTGGGTGTAGCGGACAAAAGCCCTCCATTTTGAGCAGGACCAACCTGACTACGTGCTCTAGAACACCACTAGACACTTACAATTCTGTCCTGAGGTTCCCTTAACGATGCTCAACATCTGCTCACTCCATGACACACGAGGCCCAAATGATTCCAGAAGTGAAAAGTCTGAAACTCTTCACGAGCTTGGAAACCCTCTCTAAGACTTTTGCAACAACGTTAAGAGTTCGTCGACACCAGTGTCCACCCTTCACATCTTCACTTGTGTATTCTGGGTGTTTGGCAACACTTTCAAAATCCTAAAATATCTGTGCTTCACATTTGATCATATCATCAACCCAGTTCGCCTGCTCTGTTTCTTTGGACAGTCTGCAGATTTACTTGTGGTCGGATTGGAGAAGCTCCATTTTGCATTTTGCAATACAACTATGTTTTTTTTTACCAGTTAACAAGCACATGTAAGAGTAAGGCACACAGTCGAATGTGTCCAGTTTGGGTCTCAGTGGATATGCGCTGTTATTGTCATGCAAAAAACTTGTTAATCATGTGCCAAGCAAATCCTAAAAGCCCAACAGACTGCTTTTGTTTTAGCAGTCACACATGACTGATGAGTCTGGGAGTGAGCAAGTGCGTACAATGGTTTGTGCACACGAGCCTGTTTCACAGTCTGACAGTATAATTTGCATTCCTCTTCGGGCCCCTCTGAAAGCCTCGGTAAATGTTCATTAATACCCCGGCTCACACATTTGTTCATTTTGTTTTCACTTGGAGGTATCAACATATTGCTCAGCCTTTCGGTTTTACAAGGCTTTTTGAAGGTTGATTCGATTCATGCTGCATTTACGTCATGCTGGACAGATGGCGGAGGGAGGAAGAGCGTTTACATCATCGAATCAGTGGTGATTAAAGACTTTGCACTGTGAGCACAGAATGTGGAGGATTGGCAAGAAAACAGAGCATTCATTTGGTTTGAAGTGTTGAAGTATAGAACCTCCACATTATTTCGGTCGCATATATCAGAGCTGTCAGAAAAAGAAGAAATTTAGGTCTCGATGTAAACAGAATCACTAGAACGACAGTAAACATGAAAACAAAATCAATAAGGGGGCCATGTCTTTTTAATTTTTTTGAGTCTTTTAGTTTAGTTGTTTGTCCTTGTCCTTGAATGTGGTAAATATCAACTGTCTTTGCAAAGAATTTACACAGGCAAATTTAAATGGGTTTATTTACACAGTTGACCATGCTACCATGATCTGGCACTGATATTGGAGAAATCCTTTTAATCTCGTCCTGCCTCCAGCTGGGATTGGCCTCAGTCTGCGAGCCCCTGGCAGGATAAGTTAATGCATAAGATGGTGCATGGATGGATGGATGATTTGTTGGGTAGCTTAAACTGTTTAGTCTCATTAATTTCACTTGGTGGCGAGGTGAGTGTTGTAGATATTGTTGCATTTGCAGCAGCAGGAAAATAATCTCATGGGTAGTGCTGGTGTTATTATTAGTATGTGAGTCAGAAATGCCTGTTTCATGATGCAGACTGTGCTCTCCATATTTAGTCGACTGCTGTCGACTTTGCTGACTGACAAGCTGCCATCTTGTCTGTCAAGTGTTTGCTGGCCTGGAGCTACAAGCTCTTCTTCATGTCAGTCAGGTAGGCTGCGCTCATCCGACAGGCAGCTTGCTGTGACTCGGTGGCTCGTATCACACTCATTCCCGAGTTGTGCTCGTTAAGATTTCGCGGACGCCTTCAAACACTTGCGCTGGAAAAAAAAAAAAAAAACCCCAATGAACCCCATCAAATTCCAATTGCAGCTAAAGTTTCAGTCGGAGGAGTCAGGAGAGCACATGCTGCAAAAGAGTGGAATTATGAGTCATAAAAAAACCCTCTGTGCTCATCTGAACTGTACTGTTTGGCGGTTGGGCTAATTTACATAAACAAACTGAATCACTGACACAAATGACTGTAATTAGAGACCTGTGAAGGAGAGATGAAGTTAAACAACAACATTCAGGGG
This sequence comes from Pseudorhombus dupliciocellatus, assembly GCA_016785235.1. Lineage (NCBI taxonomy): Eukaryota > Metazoa > Chordata > Actinopteri > Pleuronectiformes > Paralichthyidae > Pseudorhombus > Pseudorhombus dupliciocellatus. Next base: position 376,146 of record JAFBJW010000047.1, on the reverse strand, counting down.
AAATACACGCGCTGATGGGAGCAGGACGGTACTGTTCATCAGAGGACTTTAAATTATTTTTCACTTTCAATTATATTCAAAATGACCAGACCAGCCACAACATCAAACCCATAGCAGCGTGAGTGTAGGTTTCCGGTGAGTGATGGGCCCTTTTTTCGTGTCCTGTGGTTTGAGCCTTGATAGGAAGTTCTGGTTCAGGATCGATGATGAGATGACACTATCTCTTTTCCATCATAGCACAATGGATTTTGTGGCTGTTCCACTGATGGTGTACACAGGTGTAGCTGCACAGTCATTGTCTGCCTGTCTGTGAATACAAACAGGTTCTATTTCACAGCCGTTCTTGCAAGTCCAGTCTTGTCACCTCTCCTCAGAGTCAGGACAGGTTGTTCTGCACTGGTGTGAATTTTTAGTCTTTTTTGAGCAGAACGGAGTTTGGGTATACTTTTTTATTTAAGTACATCCTACAAGAGACATGCTATTTAAATCATGTTAAGCATTCCTCTTGAAATTAAATTTGTTTTGAACTTCTCACTACCATGTGTCCAATGGTAGTGATGAAGATGATGATCCATTTTTAGACAGACTGATTATTTGGAGCCTACAGCAGCAGTGAGTCCAGAACACACACGTTAACTACTGTGAACTCCAGCAGAGGGAAGCTGTTGGACTGAGCTCTGAGCTTATTTTACAGCTCAGTGATTTTATATAGTGAGTTGTCAGGCACATGAGCTGGTTCCATGGCTAAACAGCTTAATACATATATTCACTTCCCAGTGTTTACTTTTCATGTGCTGAGACCTCTTGCCAAATGCCTGGAAGAGTTTTTGCAAACTCAACAGCATGTCCAGCCTGGAAGCCTTTTGTTCTTGCAGAGCAGCAACATACACAGCGTTTGCACACGATGCACAAAGTGAGTGTAAAACACTGAATGGGGATTGAACGACTCCAAAGACAGCTGCTTGGTGGACACCAAACTCAACTTTATCCAAGAGTTTCATGTTTCCAGTGAAAATAGCACACAGGACCGACCTTTTGCATCACGTCGACTGAGTCCGCGCCAACAAGGCTCCCTGGTGTTTGTGCCTTCACAAAACAGAAACACTTTGTCCATTAGTGATCTGTTTGGTTCACCTTGACTGTGACCTGATAGACAACCAGCCAGACGGGGTCATTCTGAGGAACATGTTATGTTTTCTGCATCACAGGAGATGAATTGGTCTCATAAGAAGGTTGTATTATTCAGGTGCTTATTTATACACATGCATTGTCAGGTAGGCTGCATCAAGCTGTCATGCAGGGCGTAAGGTAAACAGCCTGGAGGCTTGAGGCTCCCTTCTCCTGGCTTAGCATATACTGAGCACAAAGACAAGAGATTGGTGTGAGTGTGCTCATGCAGGAATATTGGAAATGAGCAAATCTGTCTTTCTTTTCTCTGACAGCTGAGTTTAAAAACTGGTTTACTCATCTATCTTTTGATCAAAGAAAAAACAAAAAATCCACACAAAGTCTGTGTGGAGATGAAAATTCCCCCCACAGGGGAAATGCGATTCCAACTCTCATTCTCTTATGGCTCCATTTTGGCTGCAAACAGCTGCTTGTTGTGGCCGAACATTCAGCTGCGAGAATGAACCAAAGCTGCAAATTTGCAGTTCAGAAAGAAAAGCCTAATTGGTATTAGCCTCTTCAACAGTAATGACCTGGTCCAAACTCTACCTCTACACGTGATACACAGATGTGGTTACGACCTTTCATGTCAAAATCTCAGAGATAAATCATAGTATTCTGTGTTACATTTAAGATATTTTGCTGGGCATATAAGGACATGAAAAACCCAGAAAAGCTAGTGGCTAAAAGCTCTGGAAAGAGCATTCTGACAAGCCGCTCATTTTATTCTGTTCTGTTTATTCCTGTTCTTAGGACAGCAGACGATCATCAGAAATCTAACCACAACAGTTCAGTTTTATTCTTCCAGTAAACTATTCGGCTCTAAACAAAAGAGCAATGAGGAGTGGATAAAAAAAACAACGGTGTCCTCCCATGGGAAATTGAGAGTGAATCTATCCCCATGTGCCAATTTCATTTTCAATCGGCACAACACAAGTCCACATTGATATTCCTGTGTCATCGTCAGTGGCGTCCCTGGTGGTATGCAGCTCTTGCCAATAACTGTTAACCTCTGACACCCGTCACGTGGGAAACCGATTTCCTTTTTTGGAGGCTGCAGATTCGAGCAGGGCACCCTTTCAATCACGCGCTCATTCCGGCTCAACTCGCCAAGTGTTCTGAATTATGTAGAGGACAGTGACAGAGAGAGACAAAGTGAGGTGGGGAGAGAGCGACTGAGACAGACCTTAAGATGCCGTATGACTGGGAATGCCCGAGGACCGCGTTTAAATAAACATCAGACCGAGAGGGAAGGTGAGAGCCGTACAGAGGAATACTTGGGGGGATATTCCGCTCCGCCAAGTCATACATTATTCCTCTTGGCTTCTCGCGTGTCAGGGTGCCTGATTCATTCTGGACGTCCATATTGATTCTCAGAAATGAACAAACCTACCGTGAAGCTCCTGCACTCTCACGTTCCCTTTCTTCTTCGTCTCGAATCTGAATCACTTGAATTTGCCTACGTGCAGTAAATAGGCCACCTGAATAAACAGCTCCGGCTCGTCTGTGGATGACCCTGTATGCAGCCTATCCTGTCTCCCTGGTGGACTCTTTCTCTAAATATTAATGACCACTGGGAAGGGCCTCAGGTGATTGTGTGCCACGCTCGGTCAGCTCAACTGTCGGACCAAAACATCATGACCATACATATACAGCAGGGCAAGGATTATACATATGACACTCATCAAGATTTTAGATTCACCTCAGAGCATTGTGATAAGACGACGACGATGATGATCAAGTTGAAAGTGGGAGTGGCTGTGGTCTTAGGATGTGGTAGTATAGTCGTGATAATCTATATATATATATAGGTATAGTATATGATTATTTTTCCTGGATTCATCTGGCGTCCTTGGTTTAAAGACACATTTTATGTTATGATCTGGAAGTCCTCTCTGTGTCCCGTGCATCACAGTGATGAATTCCTGCCTCAGGCTTGTATAATATCAAGTGACCGCACAACAGATTTTTATTTTCATGTACATTAAAACTGGTTCTACAGATGGTGCCTCCTCTCAATAACCTTCAGAAACAAGGAAAGGGGGAAAGCAGGAGAAGGAGGGAAAGAGGAAGAGCAGGAGAGCGAGATGATTAACAGCTTTGAACTTTCACTGATGACAGGCTGGTCACATGTGATTAGCATACTGTATGAATGAGCCATTCTCTCTGCTAATAAGGCCTCTGTGCCGCTCGTCATCGCCCCCGTGTTTTCTGCAGCCTGTGTGTTTGTTTGAGCTGATTTGAGGGAGGAAATCGCTGTGGGAATGATCAGCTGGAAAGTTGTTACGGATGCAGACTGGTGAATCACCAGCAGACTGAAGGCCACTGGCTGACAATGGCCGAGTCTGGACTCCAGTCATCTATTGACCCCGTGTCCTTCGTCTCTTCGTCTGTTGTGAAACCGACTGCACTCATTGGAATCAATATAAACTTGATCAAGCAAAGAAACTGTCCATGCCACCGACTGTGCAAGAGCTTTTTAATTTATTATTTCGCAGTACTGGATGATAGGACATTTTTCACAAAGGAAACTGCACCACATTCAGGGAAACTTAGGACTAATATTATAGCTATACTTTGATTTGAACGAGTGGGGCAAGAGGTATTCAGACAATAACAAGACTGAGTTTACACCTAGTACACTATGGAGCTGGATTATAGTGGTCAGCGAGCAGCATAGAGGGGGTAGCAGTGCATAAAGTGCTGTGGGACAATAACTAGTGTCTGTAGATGATGCGACATATTGTTCTGTATCCATGATGTCATTGAGTTGTTTATGCATCGGTGGCAATAACCCCCTCAATTGGCTGTTGACGCTCATTGGCTGATCCATCAGTATTTCAAAAGTAAACTCCAGCATGTGCATTGCTGTCTCTTCACACACACACACAACTTCAGAAACACAAGCCTTTGCCACTGAGCTCTTCTGTCCCACTGGGCAGGACAGAATTCATCAATTCACCTGCTCTAACTGAGATTGATGGGGAACGCTTCCAGCGGCACGTCTCCTGACACGTTGTGCAGTCAACTCTGGTTCTCTTTATTTTTCGGAATAACTTCACTTTAATAACAAACAAAAGGATCAGAAGCTTGTGACTTTCTATGATAGTGGAGAGTCTGTCGGAGGTTGTGATTGTGACTCACGATGTTTTGTCTCATCTCCCGGCTGTGTCTGTGTGTGCAGAAGACGACTTTGGGGGAAACAATGAGAAAGTGACTCACGGAATCAGAGTCGTGTTTAGGCACAGAGCCACATGACAACTGTCAAACTATCTTAATATTCCTCTCACCAAAGACTCCCTCTGTCTCTTTTCCTTCCTCCCACACAATAGTATTTCAGCTTCTAATGCTCACTGTGATCGTTTTGGACAAGAGGGATGAGCAGGAATCAAAGAACGCTCAGATTCCAGTGCTTCCTGCAGTCCTTCGTCCTCACCGTCCTGTCCACCTGGAAGAGACACCGTGATGCTCAGTGTGGTGAGCGACTCCATGAGGGACAGGACTGTGATCTCGGGCTTTTTGGACACCTTGGCTGGTTGTTCGTTAAACACTCTTTTCGGTGGCAGAGACAAGTGGGCTGGTAGTGATTGAAGGAGAGATAAATAGAGCTGTATATGTCTGTCAGGCCATCTGATACGCCGCCGTGATTGACACGTGGCAGAGAAGCTACAGTGGATCAGCTGCGATGGGAGCCGTCTGAGGGAGGGCTGCAGTGATGGATGGAGCCTCTGCAGATGGGTCTCCTGGCTGATGGGATGATTTTAAAACAGAGCGGCGAATTGATGGAGGTGATCGATGGTCGAGGCCTCTGAGCAGAGCTCTGCTAAGATGAGAACAAATGGTCATGAAGGTTTCTGATAGCCGCAGCTCCGTCTCCTTCTCCATCACGTCGCCACTAAAATGAACCGCTCACTTGTCTGTGTCCATTATCCATCTGTTCTGTCTGTGGCACCACACCACAGCTCCTCACGAAGCGATAACATTCAGATCATCCTCCATAATTTGAAAGCATGGTGCAATAACTGTCATAACAAAACTTTGGAATCTTACAATCAACCTAAAGAGGAATTGCTATCAAGTAATCCTTCAATCAAAATGTTCCCCCTCTAATAAATATAAAATAAAATCACAATTTTAATATAATTTAGCTTATTTTTTAATTATTTATAAACAATAATAAATAATCAGAGAACAGGAAAAAAATGAGAGGAGAAATATGTACCCTAAAAATGACTGCCCACCTAAAGTGAAATCATGATCACCCCCTGGTGGCTGTCTGCAGTACACAGTGCTGTGCACTGCCTCCTCCATGTTAGTGGATTACAGCTATACAATACAATTTGAAATATAGTTTCTGTCATTTGAGAAAGTTATTCTTCTTCACACACACTCATGCATTTGTTGATGTGCTTATTTTTTCAGTATGTTTGGTGTATTATTAAGAATAATTACATAAAACAGGGAAACAGGGAAAGACCATGACTGACAGCTGTAAATATCAGCGAGACATCTCCACACACACACACACACACACACACACACACACTAACAGTTTACTTCCCATCTTCATATAATGATCCTGACCAAACCATGGAACAGTCCTTCCCTATGTCGCCCTATGTGTTCGTTCGCTTAGTTGTGAATCATCCGTCTGATAAAAATAAAACAGTCTGCTGTGGAGCAGCAAAAGATCACGCCTCTGTTCTGTTCACATTTCACACAGAGTAATTAATCATTCCTACGTTAGCAAAGTGTCATTTCGCCACCTGCGACTCTGCACTGCAAATCAGTGTTAACATTAAGAACACAACCCTTGTAAAAGGCAGGGGAGCATGCATTGTGTAACACTGCTATTATTAAGGTAGAGAAAACTCAGACATGACACTTGCAATTAACACGTGTCCATGTGCTCTTTGTGTGCAACAAGCACAGGTGAAGGTGTTGAGACCAAAAGATACAAGGAACACAATAGCTTAGCCATTAGCCACTTTAGGACATGAGGCCTGGAGATCGTGTGACTTTGTCCAGATTTGGCAAGTATCTTTCTATTTTATAGATCCATATATAAAATGCAAAATCAGGTTTTCTACAAAACCAGGGAAATTATATGAAGGGAAATCCCAGATGTCTCACTTGTGAGGAGAGTAATATTAGCTTTGAGGACATGGTGGACTTAAAAAGATGGCCATTTGTTCTTGTTACTCCACTTTATTGCTAATTCAATAAATATTCATCTGCACCATTGGTTGTTCATTGAGTTTTGGGTCCTAACTCTGGACTCTTCACAGTCGTCCTTCAGTCATAAATAATGACAATATCCAGACAGCCAATGGGAAAGTTTCTCTAAAAGTGAATATGGCTGAACAGCTGCTGGTTGCTAGGTGAATTCAGCATGAAATCGGTGGTCTCCAGTTCTCGCTTCAAAGCGCAGAGAACAATTAATTAATATACAAGACAGAACAAATAATTTGCACCAGTCCAATGATATTGAGTATTCAAAGCTGCCATTTAAAACAAAATGCAAATCATGTTCAGAAAAGCAGAGCTAGCGTTTTCATGTAAAGAGTACAGAGCCATTTCACAAAGTGGAGGCTGAAATGTGGCCGCAAATTTGTTGCATTCATGTATTTTTCAGAGATTTAGGAAATTGGGGCACCACCTCTGAGGAAGAATGAATAAGATCCACTCCCTCGTTATTCAGTCTGAGCACTGGCACAGGAATCTGGAGAAGTGTCCAGAGCTTTGCTGCAGGAGTCAGCAGTGGATCCAGCAGGGGGGGGGGGGGCAGCATCACCCCAGCACCAGCAGCCTCTGAGCTTTACAGCACACTGTGTCTTAAAATCCATACAGAGTCATTACAGGGACTTGCACTCTAATACCCAGCCAATTTACTTCAACTTTACACTCTGCTCCACCAAGGCCAGGCTTCTCACCATCCCTGTCATTTCCAAAATGTGAGCAGGTGGTGGCTCCTTTCATTTTATGGACACACTCTGCCTCCCCATGTTATGGTATTAGAGGGCAGAGCAGGCTCTATTTTTAAAATGAGAGGCAAAACCTGTTTACCTCTGTGTGTCCTGTACCTGACCCCACCCCTCCACACGCACACACACACACACACACACACACACACAGCCTCTGCTGTTTAATGATCAGTTATATAGCAAAGCCAAACATCGTGGCTGTAAATGGCAACACACCCCGACACCCAATGAGACGTAAATGATCATGACACAGGCACGACCCTGATGTGTGTGTGTGTGTGTGTGTGTGTGTGTGTAAGTGACTGATGACAGAGCCATAAACTTGACTATAACAACATTGTTACCGCAGCCATTAGCCATGTTTAGTCCAGCTGGGTTTCTCACGTGCATGAACATGCACACGTACGCACATACATCTGCATATATGAGCCAGTGAGACGAATTAGAGATTAGTAAATACATCACACTACGTATTTATATAGGTACTGTCCCAGCTTTGTGAAATGATTGAAAGCCTGGATGCTTTTTTACTCTGCATTTTTCATTCACATTCTTTTCCTTGCCTTTCCTCAAATAATGTATTCACTGTCCTTATTTTATTATTTTTGCTATACATCATTTTGCTCGTATTTACTATTATTATTATGAACCCTCACCTCACCTTTATTTTTTTTGTCCGAATAAAGGGAAATCACGATGGAATCAAGATGGCATGCTGAAAGCTTTATAATATATATTCAACATTATTCTAAACATAATTTTCCCTGAATAAAATCTCACTAAAAAGGTTTTGGGTTCGGAGATGTGCTGTTGTGATGATGAAGGTTTAATGTGGCAAAGTGCAATGGAAACAGAATGAATCAGGGCAAACCTGAAGCATGTAACTGGTTAACAGAAGCCTCGGCTCGACCAAAGAGATGACAAATGAAATCAGATCTGTGCGCAGCGATAAGCAGACTGTAACCTTCTTCAAATGAGTAGATGAAACAAACATAAATGTCATGACATTTTCTGCAGTGTTTGAATTCGGGCTTTTTTTAATCACATCATCTTCTTACGCTTTGTGTTTCTGTTATGGATGAATGCTCATTCAACCTTGTCGGAGCAGAGTTGCGGAGGAAGACTCTGAGGCACGTTCTGAGCTGCCGTCCTGAAGCACCAGGGGAGTCGCCACTGCTTGCACCACAACTGTGCTGAAGGGAACAGCTACGTCCATCCCCAGCACCGACGATACAATTAGGCTTCCCCAGAACAACAATAATCTGTGACATCACATTCATGAGACCAAGAGAACATCTAAGATGAGACAGGCTTGATCCTCGGGTCTGCACAGCAGGGTCAGAGTATGAGAAGTTCTGGTGAATAGTGGATGGGCTCATTAATGTGTCAAACAAAGTGTGAACAATGCAGAAACACGATATTGTGCATTCCTACAACAAGTGCTGCAAGTCAGCCCTCAGGGCATGATAAGGGACATCTGAATGGACGTCCTGTTTCTAACACATCGTGTCACAGTCTCTCTGCTGCAGTCATTTTCCACTCTCCCCTCCCTCTGCTCGTTTCAGCCACGCCCCCCCCCCACCTGCCCCCCCCCCCGCCGCCCCCCCCCCCATCACTGGCTGTGGG